>CM062809.1:543490112-543724316 GCA_031772625.1 Pinus tabuliformis | reverse complement strand
GACTTTATAGGCCATTTAGAGCCTCATGCTTATGTATTTTTACTATTTTGTTGATGATATGTATTGCACTCGGTGCCATTTTGATATATTCACTTTTACATGGTATGTAAATGAGCAAACTTTGCATATTTTGTCTCTATTGGCTTGGAATCATTCTTTTAAATCTTAAAAATAGTTTTGTTTCTTTAAAAATTAATTATTTAATGTATTTTTCTAAAACTGATTCGTTTAGACCTAACCAATCCCGGTTCAACCGATTCCGGTCGTTAAACAGGTTCATTGGGTGGATCGGTCGGGTCACCGGTTCCAGTTTTAAAAACATTGTCGTAAACCCATGTCTACACTTATGATCACTAACTGGAAGAAGCTTCACGCTTCTGATTCCGAGTTGGTGGATCCTACTCTAAATACACAGTTGATTGATTGTTTGATGTATTTGGTCAACACTGGCCCAGATATATGTTTTCCAGTTAACACTATGAGTCAGTTCATGTGTGAGCCCAGGAGAGTGCACTAGGTGGTTGCAAAAACATTCTTTGTTAGTTGCAGGGGACTGTGGATTTTGGTCTGGATTATAGACAGGGGTGATGGAGTGAGACTGGCAGGCAGTGTTGTTAAAATCGCGATTTTTTCAAAAAATCGCGATTTTATCACTATCCCGCTTAAATCGCGATTTTTATTGAAAAAAGCGCCGAGGCGCGGGGCAGCAGGCTTTAAGTTATGAAAATCGATTTTTTATTAGTCATTTCTGACTTTCGCCGCGCGGAGGAGGAGGAGACGCCTTGTGGAGGAGAGCTGAAGGGTTTGGGAGCGAATCCAAGTGGTTTTAGGAGAAATCCAAGACAAAATCACCAATTTGTCCATAAAAACGGTATGTAGATTAAATTTTTTTTGTTTTCCTTGTTATAAACTTTGTTTTTCATTGTTTTTGGTTGAGAAATTTCATATGGGCACCATTTGTTTTCAATGTTCATTGTTTTTAAAGATTTTTTTGTAATTTTTCATTGATTTGGGATGGGTAACTTGGTATGACTATGGGAACCAATTTTTTATTTTTTTTTTCATTTTTTTAAACATTGTTTATGTTTTTTGATTTTCATTGTTTTTTGGCATTTGCCATTTGGTTGGGTAACTTGGGATTTTGTAAATTTGTAACTTGTAATTTTGTAAATGCTAAATTGTAATTTGTAATCCTAAATTCCTATTTCCTAATCCTTATTTTTCCATAGGTTTGCAAATTCAAAATTCAAAAACAAACATGCCAAGGAAATTGGATCCTTTCTGGGAATATGGTGAACCTAAAGCTCCGAATGATAGACAAAACTTGAATTGCAAGTTGTGTGGAAAGGAGATATTCGGGGGGGTGTACAGGTTGAAGTTCCACCTTGCACAAATCCCTGGACGTGATGTGGGGCCCTGTATAATACAAATCCTGAAATTATCCAAAGAGCCATGAGAGCATTGGGAGAATTTAGAGCACACAAGAGAGGCCAAAGAAGAACTCAAAAGGCAACTAAAAAAGTCAGCTGAAGGAAGTGGGCCAAGTGGCACTGGTTCTACTGCAGCGTCAGTCAATCCGGTAGCTGCATCATCATTTTTTGTTCCTCGAACCACACCTGGTTCACAACCAACTATCGGTTCAATGCTAAAAAGAACTGAAAAAGAACAAGCTGATAGGTTGATGGCAAAATTTCTCCTCTGGAGTGATATTCCTTTCAGCATTGTAAGGAATAATCCATTTTTCCAACCTACTGTTGATGCTATTGCCAGTGTTGGCCCGGGGTACAAAATCCCTTCTCTTCATGATTTCAGAGGCCGGATTCTTCAAGAGAAAAGCGTGACTGCACCCAAAGATTGGAGGATTTTAGGGCATCATGGGCACAAACAGGATGCACTGTTATGTCAGATGGTTGGACTGACCAAAAGGGGAGAACCCTTATAAACTTCTTGGTTAGTTGTCCGCAGGGGACTATGTTTATCAAATCTATTGATGCAACTCATCAAATCAAAGATGCAAGAACTTTATGTGATTTGCTGGATGTGTTTATTTTGGAGGTGGGTGCAGAAAATGTTGTCCAAGTCATAACGGACAATGCTGCAAATTATGTTGCTGCTGGTAGAATGCTTATGGACAGGCATCCTACTTTATTTTGGACACCTTGTGCTGCCCATTGTATTGATTTGATGTTAGAGGACATAGGGAAAATTCCCTTTGTCAAAGATATTGTTGACTCATCAAAAAGCATCACAAAATTTATTTACAATCACACATCTGTGCTTAGCTTGATGAGAAAATGCACCAACAACAAAGAGTTGGTGCGCCCCGCCATTACACGGTTTGCGAAGAGTTTCATATCTCTTCAATCCCTCTTGAATTCTATGTGGGATTTGAAGAGAATGTTTCTTTCAGAGGAGTGGCGTGCTTCGTCAATGAGCCGCAAACCAGAAGGAGAGGCCGTGTGCAGACTAGTTTCATACCAGGAAGACTTCTGGGCGGGAGTGCAGGAGGTGTGCGCTGTTACTGAACCTTTGGTAAAGGTTCTTCGGTTGGTTGATGGTGAGAAGCCCGCAATGGCTATTTGTATGAAGCCATGGACAGGGCCAAAGAAGCCATTCGGTCCTACTATGATGATAAGGGAGATGATGGGTTTCAGAGACAACTCCTTCTATGGGAAGTGATTGATGAGCGATGGAACAACACACTCCATCGTCCCATTCATGCTGCTGGGCTTTTCCTGAACCCTGCATTTTCTTATGCATGTGGGTTGGTTTTGATGCTGAGGTCGTGGAAGGATTATTACCCTGTGTCCAGAAGATGGTGAGATCTCCAGAACAACGTATAGAGATCTCTAGACAAATTGAGACATATAAGATGTCAGGTGGCACATTTGGCTTTGAGATGGCTGTCACTGATAGGACGATTAAAATGCCAGGTATTTTTTAGTTTGTACTTTGTAACTTTGTTTCAAATTTCATTGTCTCTTCAAATTCCATTTTTTTCTTATGTTTATTTAAAATTTTATTTGTAATTTTGTTGTAGACGCATGGTGGAAGATGTATGGTGGCAGAGTACCCCTTTTGCAAAAGCTTGCCGTACGCATCCTCAGCCAAACATGCAGCTCCTCAGGATGTGAGCGCAATTGGAGTGTATTTGAAAAAATACACAACAAGAAGCGCAATAGGTTAACACTTAAACATTTAAAATATTGCAAATTTCCAAATAAATTTTTGAATTCATTAAAGTTTTAAACAATATTTTTTTTATAATATTAATTATTAATTATTATTTCATGAACTTTGTACAGGTTGGAGTCCCATAGACTTAATGACATGGTCTATGTCTACTACAATCTTCGATTGTGGGTGAGACAACTAGAGAGGACACCTGATACGGAAGCCATCTCATTGGATGGGATTGACACCACTGCTGAATGGAGGGTTGAGACCGAGAGGCCTCTCATGGATCCCACTGATGATTGGTTAGTGCAGGATGAGGGGGAGGAGGAGGGCAGGAGGAGCAGGAGCAGGAGCAGGAGGAGGAGGAGGAGCAGGTGGAGGAGGAGGAGCAGGAGGAGGAGGTGACACCGCCTACTCGGGCTACCACTACCACCAGTAGAGGACGTGGTCTCCGTCTACCTCAACCTCCTGTAGCTGCTACTACTAGTTCTTCAGCTTCTAGAGCACGTCAGACTCCACTGCCATTTCCACCAGCACAGGCACCAGCTTCTACATCTAGAGGGAAAGAGAAAGTTGTGCCATTTTCTCGCAAGAGGGGCAGAGGAAATCAATAGGATTAGACTTTCATTTTATTGTATATGACATTATGACATGATGAGATACATTATCATATTTTTTGTTGATATTTTGAGGCTGAGTTGGGACTCAGGACTTACTATTCAGGACATGATTCAATGTTATGTGTGATTTTAGCGCTAGAAATGATATTAAACATCTTATATATTAGTTTTTTTTATCATATTTATGTGTCAATGTATTTATTTTATGTTGTAGATGGTTTAGATATTAAAAAAATTGAAAAAAAATGAATATTTTTGTGCCAAACGCTTTTTTCCCGCTTTTGCCGATTTTTTCCGCTTTATTCCCGGCGTCGATTTAATCCCGATCGCGCTTTTAACAACATTGCTGGCAGGGTACACGGATTCAGATTGGGTAGGTTGTGCTTCAGATAGGAAGAGTACTTCTGGGTGTTGTTTTGGGTTGGGTTCGGCAGTTGTGTCGTGGATCAACCAGAAACAACAGTCAGTTGCATTGAGCTCAGCTGAGGCAGAGTATATGGCTGCTAGTTTGGCAATTGTGAGGCCATATGACTTCACAAGATGTTGTTTGGTCTATTTGGTCAGGCATTGAGACCTTCAATAATTTACTGTGATAACCAGAGTTGCATAAAACTCACGGAGAATCCAGTTTTTCATGACAGGTCAAAGCATATTGAGATCAAATATCACTTCATTAAAGACTATGTCCAAAAGGGAGTTGTCAAGCTTGAGTACATTTCCACAAATGAGCAAGTAGTGGACATTTTCACCAAAGCCTTACCACGGGGCAAGCATGTCTACTTCAGAGAAAAGATGGGAGTGGTGAGGAGCACTTTCCTCGTTAAGAGGGAGTGTTAAAATTTGGGTACTAGAGGACAAGTGGTTCCCTAAGGCTTTGATCTTTGGCCTAGGGAAAAAAGCCCAAATTTATTTGTACTTTTCTCCTAAAGTGACTTTATAAGTGGTAAAATCAATTTAATTTAAAAGTGACTTTATAAGTGGTAAAGTTATATTCTAATTTAAAAGTGACTTTATAAGTGGTAAAGTTACATTCTAATTTAAAGGTAACTTTATAAAAGTCAATAAAGAATTAGAAAGTGAAAAAGTGTCTATGGAAATAAAAAGTTAAGTGAGTCTTTATTTAAGTGGGTGAGTTAAAAAAATAGAAAGTGAGAATTAAATGCACATTTATTTTCATCCCTAGATCTAAATGAATCTCAGCCATTAAATCTTAGGGTAACCCAAGAGGACATTTATAGAGTAAAAGGAGAAGAGAAGAGGAAAAGATCATTCATTCTTTCATGAACATTTGAGAGAAAGAGAAGAGAGAGCAAGAAGAAAATTTCTTAGTAGTGAGTGTTGGAAACACTGAGGGGGGGATGAATCAGTATTTCTTGTTATTTTTTTTAATTGTTCTAGTGATTGCCAAAAACATATATAGATATGTATATGTACACACAGAACACAGAAATCAACAGCTAGAATTAATGCTTTTATCAAAAACTCAAGACAGTGCAATGAAATAAATACAATATAAGTATAAATCTGATTGTGAATAGTTGCCAAGCTCCAACTTGGACTTCAGTGAGGCTCCAACCTCCAGAGCACCAACTCTGTTTTGCAGTGGTTCTGAACTTAGGAGCACCTACCCCCAATAACTTCAGTTCTGTTCAATTCTGAGGCTCCAACCTCTTGGGCTCCAACCCAACCTTGGTATGAACTGTTCTATTGCTGTTCTCTACTCACAAGCCTGCTGAGCTTCTGTTATTCTCCTGTTCTCTTGCTTCTTTGGCCTCTCCTTCCTCTTGCCTGTTCTTCGGCTTCCTCTCTCATTAATTATACATCCATCAATCACCATCTCACTTTGTTTTTATGTTTTTATGTATTTCAGATGCCTCTGACTCTTCGTTTCCGCTTTCCACTGCCTCTTTGGATTCCTCCTCAATCACTGTCGTTTCCTCTGACTCGCTTGATCTTTCAGCTTCCCTCCTTGGTCGTTATGGCTTCCTCTGTGCTGGCTTTCCATTCAACTTCTTGGCTTTACAGTCACTGTGTGTTAAAACTGTAACACAGGCCCGTTTTTTCAATGATAACAGGCATCCACCGAGACTATTTCGTTTAACGGACATGTTATGCTCCAATCGTAATCTCCATCGCCCTGATACACCCCATGTAACTGACGCTCAGCCTTCTAATTCATCAGAACAGTTATCATAGGCCTTTCAGCCCAAAAACCCGCGCAACCCAAAAAACTTGATTACACAGGAAATATGTGCGAAACAGTTGAAAAGACTGAAGGGTGAACTTCAGGAAATATTACACCCTCATTTAAACGACATTGGGTCCGCTCCTCCACAACATTATCGCAATCGGCAATTGCGGCTTCCCAGAGTTCTTTGTATAGTGACCTCATGACATCACCGATGGCCGATGGGCCGATCCTCTTGCGGACGCGATATGGCATTAAACAGCAATTGATATTCTCGTCGGGTCCGCAACCGTTCATCGCAATCGGGGTTTGCCCTTGGCGGAGGTCCGATGCGATATCGCTATTGGCGATCGCAAGTCGCATATGGTCAGGGCCTTACACTGTATTACCTCCGCTCCGATTTCCTGATGCGATAATCGCTATCGGCGATCGCAAAGGGGCCGCTTGACACACTGTAACGCCCACTTCCGAAGTGTCGATGCGATGTACTGGACCCGATAGGATCCCAAATCTCCCGTGCATATATTTTCAAGTCCGGTTTCTGCCTGCGATAGTGTAATGGCATATATACGTGAGTTTTGGCCTCCAATAGTGTATTGTCGGGGATGCATAGCTTGCCAGTCGATAGTGTTAAGGCCGCTCCCGATAGTGTTTAAATGCATGCATATATATATATATGGGTTTTGCCTCTGATAGCTCCTCTTCTTTGGCATATATATATGTTATATATATATATATGGCTCCTCCGTTTGCTCCTCTTGCTTGGTCTGCTCCTCTTGGCTCCGTTTGCTCCTCGAATATTGCCATATTGACATCAATGACAATCTGTGTCCAACAATCTCCCCCTTTGTTATTGATGGCAATATTCTTCTGCTCTGCCCCTATCAATGGCAAAGGAATGCATACAGACTCCCCCTATCAAACTGCTCCCCCTGTCCTGCTGCATCTTTATGAATGAACTTGAGTGATGATAAAGAAATAACCCCCATCTTTTGACGCAGATGTTCGAATGCTTCTCGAGGAAGAGGTTTTGTGAAAATATAAGCTATCTGCTCCTTAGTACTGATATATTCCAGGACGATGTTTTGTTCAGCTACTTGCTCACGGAGGAAATGATACTTGATCGATATGTGTTTGGTTCTTGAGTGCATCACTGGATTTTCGCTGAGACTGATAGCACTTGTGTTGTCACAATAAACGGTAATTGGTTGATCTGTACATATGTCAAGATCCTTTAGAGCTTCCTTCATCCATAGTATCTGAGTACAACAGTCTGCTACGGCAATATACTCGGCTTCCGCTGTGGATAATGATATGGATGATTGTTTTTTGCTGAGCCAGGATACCAAACAGTCTCCTAGGAAGAATGCATTTCCACTAGTACTTTTCCGATCATCTATACTTCCAGCCCAATCAGCATCAGTGTATGCAGTTACAGTCAGTGTTGAGTTCTTTGGGTACCAAAGACCGAAATCAGAAGTTCCCTTCAGATATCTGAGAATTCTTTTTACAACTAATAAATGGGATTGTTTGGGAGCAGATTGAAATCTTCCCACCATTCCTACTGCTTGCATTATGTCTGGTCGTGTAGTTGTTAAGTATAGAAGGGCTCCAATCATTGACCTGTAATGAGTTGCATCTACTAGAGGGGAGTCATCATCTTTGCTCAGTTTGCAATTTGTGGTCATAGGTGTGCTCATGGGTGCACAGTCCTCCATTCCATATTTTTTGAGCATGTCTTTTAGATATTTGGTTTGAGATATACACAATCCTGCTTTGGTTTGAGATATTTGAAGTCCAAGGAAGTGGGACAGCTCTCCTATCATTGACATCTCAAACTCTTTTGACATGTTTTGAGAAAATTCATGGCTCATTTCATCATTATTACTAGCAAAAATCAGATCATCGACATAAACAAGAGCAGCTAGTAACTTACCTTGATCTGTCTTTATGTATAGATTACTTCCAGCCACTCCCTTTTTGAAGCCTTGTTGTTGTAGATAGTGATCCAGTCTTGCATACCAAGCTCTAGGAGCTTGTTTCAACCCATATAAAGCCTTTTTTAACTTACAAACTAAGTCCTTTCCTGTTGTTAGATCAAACCCTTCTGGTTGCTCCATGTAGACTTCCTCTTTGAGTTCCCCATTTAGAAATGCTGATTTCACGTCCATTTGATAGATTTTGAATCCTTTTGAGCAAGCAAATGCTAAGAACATTCTGATAGCTTCCATACGGGCCACTGGTGCAAATGTCTCTTCAAAGTCAATTCCTTCAATTTGTGAATAGCCTTTGCAGACAAGTCTTGCCTTGTTTCTGATAACCTGTCCTTCCTCATTCATTTTATTTTTGAACACCCATTTGGTTCATATTATGTTTTTGTCATTTGGACGAGGTACCAGCTCCCATGTCTTGTTCTTCTCAATTTGGGACATTTCTTCTTCCATGGCTTTTACCCAATGAGGATCCTTACTTGCTTCTGCAAATGTTTCCGGTTCTATCATAGATAGGAGGGCAATGACTTTTCTCTTAGGTGTGGTTGTTATCCTTCATCGGATCTGCACACCTTCATCTCTATCGCCAATGATCTGTTCTTCTGGATGATATCTTTGGACATACTTCATCTTTGAAGGGGTATTAGGTGGTTCTCTTTCCTCTTCTTCTTCTTCTTCTTCTTCCTCACCTATTTCTTCTTCTTTAGGTTCTTCTTCTTCAATGAGAGAGTCATCTTCATGTTCTTCAATTTCCTTTTCTGGAAGATCTTCATCAACCTTTACATCACTGCTTTCCACTATTTTCTTCAGTCGATAATTGTAGCACTTGTAAGCCTTGCTCCGTGTAGAGTATCCAAGAAATATCCCTTCATCAACCCGAGAATCAAACTTTCCAGGTGAGCCATCATTTATTTTTATGAAGCACTTGCTTCCAAAGATCTTGAAGTACTTCACCGAAGCAGGTCTTCCTTTCCATAGCTCATAAGGAGTTTTATCACAATTTGGTCTTAATTGAGTTCGATTCAGTGTATAGACAGCGGTCCCTACTGCTTCTCTCCAGAATTTAGGTTGTAAGTCTACTGCTAATAGCATAGTTCTTGCCATTTCTTGGACTGTTTGGTTTCTTCTTTAAACTACCCCATTTTGCTGAGGTGTTCTGGCAGCCGAGAATTCCCTTTTAATTCCATGAATGTTACAGAACTCACTAAACTCGTTTGATGTGTCCTCCTCTGTCTGTTCTGAGACACTTAATTTTTGAATCTTTTTCATTTTCTAAAAGGGCTTTTAGATTCTTAAAACACTCAAAAGTTTCAGATTTATACTTTATGAAGTATATCCACATCATTCTAGTATAATCATCAACAAATAACACAAAGTACCTTTCTCCTTGGATTGCTTGATTTCTAGTTGGCCCACACACATCAGCATGGATGATCTCCAAGGGCTTCGATGTACAATGTTCCTTTGTCTTGTGACTAGTTCTGGTCTGCTTTCCATGTTGACATGGACCACACACTACTTGATTTGGTTTGAACAGCCTTGGGATGTCTCATACAGCTTTGATCTTGCTGATATTGATCAGATTTTCGAAGCTTGTATGTCCAAGTCGCTTGTGCCACAGCGAACTCTCATTTGTCTGATTCAAGTAGCATTTATTTTCTTGAATCTTATTCAGAATGTAAATGTTGTCTGATGTTCTCACCCCTTTTGCCACAAGTTTCCCTGAGGCAGAGTTCCTTATTTCACAGTCTTTGGTGCTGAAAACAACCTTATGTCCTTGATCACAGATTTGACTGACACTCAGGAGGTTGTGTTTGAGTCCATCAACCAGCAGAGCATCTTGAGCTTTTCCTTTTCCATTGATCAGAGTAATTGTTCCTTTTCCTACAATTTTGCCAGATCCGCTTCCAAAGGACACATTCCCTTCCTTTTTTCTCAGTGAGACAAACTTCCTTCTGTCTCCTGTCATGTGTCTGGAGCACCCACTATCCACAAACCAATGGTTTCCATTATTTTGAGCATATAGAGCCAGGTCGCATTTATCCATGTTGGAGTTCTTGTTACTCGTCTTTCTTCCTTTGAGTGGACAGTCTCGTTCATAGTGTCCATTATTGTAGCAGAAAGAGCAAATCAGATCAAATCTGGTCAAGGGATCAAATGAATTGAAGGTTTTGATTTGTCCCTGCCTTTTGGGGGCATATGAGTTGATTACTTGGTCCTTTAGCGTTGTCTTTTCACTTCTGCGAGCCATACAATGTCTGGCTTGATGACCGAAGTTTTTACAGTGAAAGCAGTGTCCAAGAAAGATGGTTCTGTACTTGTTGAAGCAAGCACGGTCTGAGTCGATTTCCTTCCTGGGAATTACTCCTCCCTCGTTCTTTGGATTTGTGATGGGCCCTTGGTGGAGTACAGGTTTGTATTTGTTGTAGTGTCCATGATTCGACTCCACATTCTTCTTTGGAGTAATTCTCTCTTCATTCTTGGGATCTGGGATGCACTTTTGATAACATACTTTTTCATCTTTTAGATTGCAGGAGAGTGCATCGGCATAGCTTTTCGCACTATTCTTAGTGCATGAGGATTCTCCTTTGAAACCTATTCCAGACTTGTCATGTTGAGGTTTTTGATTTTTCAGAATAGTCTCAAGTATTTGAGAGCTTTTACAGCGCTTTTTAATTTGCTCCAAATCCTTTCTCAGAGACACTAGTTCGGCCTCGCGTTCTTCACAAGTCTCTTCTTTTTCTTTAAGCTTTGCTTCCAAGAGATCTTCTCTCCTTCTTATTTCCTCGTTTTCCACTTTGAGAGAAATGATTTTGTTCCGTAGTTTCTCATTTTCTTCAATGGTGCTTATTAACAATTCATCTACATTTCCTTCCAGCCCTGAGTCATCATCATCTGCGAGTGCCATGAATAATGCTTCTTGGCTTTCATCATGATCACTTTCCTCATCTGATTTCTTTTTGATGACCATAAACTCATCCTCATCAGACTCATCTTGCTTGGAGAAGAAGTTTTTCTTATTGAACCCTTTCTTTTTGTGTGCCATTCTTTTAGAATTTCCTTCATCATCACTGTCATGTTTATGAGGACATTTTGCTGCATAATGTCCTATTTTACCACATTTAAAACAAATAAGAGGATACTTGCCTTTAAGCTTAGATCCTCTCTTCAGCTTTCGTACAAATTGGGCTAATTCGGATTCCACATCTGACTCATCACTACAGTCATTCCTTTCTTTGAGGCCTTGAATGTTGCATCTTTGGAGCTTGGGCCACCTTTCCTCATTTCATAGGCAGTGAGAATTCCATGGAGTTCATCCATTTTGAGGGTATCTAGATCCTTTGCTTCTTCTATAGCGCTTATTTTGGAGTCAAATCTATCAAGAAGAGACCTTAATACCTTTTGAACAATGGTACTTTCTTCAATTTTTTCGTCCAATCCTTGCAGGGAATTTACCACTTCAGCTACTCGGAGGAGGTATGCTGCAATATCTTCTTCATCTTCCATCCTCAAACTTTCAAATTGTCTTCTGTGAGTTTGAAGCTTTGCCTTTTTTACTTTTGAGTCTCCATCGTACAAGCCAAATAGCTTCTCCCACATTTCATTGGCAGAGGTACAGTGCATGATTTTTGTAAACTCGGAATCAATGATTCCACTAGTGATGGAGTTCATGGTCTTTGCATTTGCGATGTAGCCTTTCCTCTCGTCTTGGTTTGTTGGAAGAGTGGTAGTCGTTTTGTATTCATTTTGAACAAAATGCCAGATTTTAGGTCCAAGGGACATTAAGTAGTAGGTCATTCTTTTCTTCCATAAACCAAAGTTAGTGCCATCGAACAAAGGAGGTCTTCCTGATGCTTCGTGATTTCTCATCATGGCTGCGGATCCTTCTTCAAGCTGTTAGGCTAGTATGAAGAAGCCTGCTCTGATACCAATTGTTGGAAATACTGAGAGGGGGGGTGAATCAGTATTTCTTATTATTTTTTTTAATTGTTCTAGTGATTGCCAAAAACATATATAGATATGTATATGTATACACAGAACACAGAAATCAATAGCTGGAATTAATGCTTTTATTAAAAACTCAAGACAGTGCAATGAAATAAATACAATATAAGTATAAATTTGATTGTGAATAGTTGCCAAGCTCCAACTTGGACTTCAATGAGGCTCCAACCTCCAGAGCACCAACTCTGTTTTGCAGTGGTTCTGCACTTAGGAGCACCTACCCCCAATGACTTCAGTCCTGTTCAATTCTGAGGCTCCAACCTCTTGGGCTCCAACCCAACCTTGGTATGAACTGTTCTGTTGTTGTTCTCTACTCACAAGCCTGCTGAGCTTCTGCTATTCTCCTGTTCTGTTGTTGTTCTCTACTCACAAGCCTGCTGAGCTTCTGCTATTCTCCTGTTCTCTTGCTTCTCTGGCCTCTCCTTCCTCTTGCCTGTTCTTCGGCTTCCTCTCTCACTGATTATACATCCATCAATCACCATCTCACTTTGTTTTTATGTTTTTATGTATTTCAGATGCCTCTGACTCTTCGTTTCCGCTTTCCACCACCTCTTTGGCTTCCTCCTCGGTCGCTGTCATTTCCTCTGACTCGCTTGATCTTTCAGCTTCCCTCCTTGGTCGTTGTGGCTTCCTCTATGTTGGCTTTCCATTCAACTTCTTGGCTTTACGATCACTGTGTGTTAAAACTATAACACAAGCCTGTTTTTTCAATGATAACAGGCATCCACCGAGACTGTTTCATTTAACGGACATGTTATGCTCCAATCGTAATCTCCATCGCCCTGATACACCCCATGTAACTGACGCTCAGCCTTCTAATTCATCAGAACAGTTATCATAGGCCTTTTGGCCCAAAAACCCCGCGCAACCAAAAAACTTGATTACACAAGAAATATGTGCGAAACAGTCGAAAAAACTGAAGGGGCGGACTTTAGGAAATATTACACCCGCATTTAAACGACATCGGGTCCGCTCCTCCACAACATTATCGCAATCGGCAATCGCGGATTCCCGAAGTTCTTTATATAGTGACCTCATGACATCGCCGATGGCCGATGGGCCGATCCTCGTGCGGACGCTATATGGCATTAAACAGCAGTTGATATTCTCGTCGGGTCCGCAACCGTTCATCGCAATCGGGGTTTGCCCTTGGCGGAGGTCCAATGCGATATCGCTATCAGCGATCGCAAGTCGCACAGGGTCAGGTCCGATGCAATATCGCTATCAGTGATCGCAAGTCGCACAGGGTCAGGTCCGATGTGACATCGCTATCGGCGATCGCAAGTCGCATATGGTCAGGGCCTTACACTGTATTACCTCCACTCCGATTTCCCGATGCGATAATCGCTATCGGCGATCGCAAAGGGGCCGCTTGACACACTGTAACGCCCGCTTGTGCCGATGTGATGTGTCGGACCCGATAGGATCCCAAATCTCCCGTGCATATATTTTCAAGTCCGGTTTCTGCCTGCGATAGTGTAACGGCATATATACGTGAGTTTTGGCCTCCGATAGTGTATTGTCGGGGATGCATAGTTTGCCCGCCGATAGTGTTAAGGCCGCTCCCGATAGTGTTTAAATGCATGCATATATATATATATATATATATATATATATGGGTTTTGCCTCCAATAGCTCCTCTTCTTTGGCATATATATATGTTATATATATATGGCTCCTCTGTTTGCT
The DNA here is from genome assembly GCA_031772625.1 of Pinus tabuliformis. Classification (NCBI taxonomy): domain Eukaryota; kingdom Viridiplantae; phylum Streptophyta; class Pinopsida; order Pinales; family Pinaceae; genus Pinus; species Pinus tabuliformis. The sequence goes on along the minus strand of CM062809.1, from coordinate 543,710,646 downwards.
CCTCTTGCTTGGTCTGCTCCTCTTGGCTCCGTTTGCTCCTCGAATATTGCCATATTGACATCAATGACAATCTGTGTCCAACAGTGAGGAAGTGAAGGAGATCAACAAGAAGACATTTCAGCAAATCTGGACAGCAGCATGTATTAGCATGCATCTCAAGGCAAAACCATACAGCAAGAGAAAGGCACAAAAATCGAGGAAGAGGGACAGCAGCAAGGGCATGAATTTCAAGGCAGATTTGGGCATGAATTTCGAGGCAATCATACTGCTGAAATTTGTACGATCCATACAATTCGTACAAGTTCTAGGCACATTTTTTGAGGTAGGTCGTACAACATTTAATGTTTTATTTCTGTAAAAATCTTTGTTTTGGCTATTTGGTGATTGGCACGATTTTCGAGGTGGAGTTCAATCACGAAAAGCGAGATAAATTATAATTTGTGGTTGCTGGAATTTTTATTGTGTATTTGAGTTTTTCTGTAAAAGCATTTTCAGAAATAAAGAAGAGCTCTCAAACTAGTTTTCCCCAAGAGTTGTAGGGGGTTTTTCCAGTGTCACATTGACCAAAAATCATTGTGTTATTTTCTGTGTGTTGCTGTCATAATTTTGTTGTGTTTTATTTCTGCAATTTCAGCGGTTGTGAAATCTCTAAATTTGTGTTTTCAGAAAATTATCGTCATTTCCAGATTTTAGAATTTTTATCATGCTTGGATTTAAAACTAAATGCATTGAGTGATAAGGAAAACTGATAACTGTAGTGGGGGTTGAAATTTCTTCAGAAGATGTCATGATGAAGAGCCATCTCGTAAGGTACTATTTGATTTAATGTTATGTTTTGACTTCTTGAATAATATTTGGATGAGTTCATGCACGGCTACTGGAACAAGAGTTGTAAGTGCAAGTACAACTAGCATTCATGTGGTGGATGGAAATTCCTGAACGAAGCATGATGAGAAAGAAGTAGCCATATGAAGAAGGTTCCAGATCTGTACCAAGAAGACCACTTTCCATGAAGTAAGGAATGACATGACGAACCAAGAAGGAAAGTGATCGATGGCCTATGCCCTACAAGGAAGAAGCTTGATTGAATTCCATGACATCAAGGAAAGAAATTGATCAAGCAGCTGAAGGACCCACGAAGAAAAAGTTGCTGATGAAAAGGAGAGTCCCTAGTTAAAAGGGAGTTCTGACTAGTCCCTAATTAAGAGGGAGGTTGGGCAAGTTCCTAGTCAAAAGGAGCTTGGGTACATTCCTTTACAGGAATGGGCATATCTTTCCTAGTTGAGAGGGAGAGATAGACACAACATTCTTCTCTTCACTTGGGAAGAAAGAATGGAGGATTGGATAACCATCTGGCATCTGATGCTCTTTGAGGATGTGTAGGGCATCCAAGATAAAAGTAGGCAAGAGGACGATATTCTTTGAGGGCTGGGAACCCAAGATAAGAATAGTCCTAGAAGGTCATACTCGGTGAACACCCGGGTGGGTATGTACCTTGAGAGACAATGATGAAGATGTCTATAGTCATTGGTCTCGCCAACATTGTGCTATAATCTAATGAGAGATAGAGTTGTCAGTCGAGGCCTTGTTGTGGAAACAATGTTGGTTACTATGATGCTATATAGATGGGATTATCAATCTGATTCTTCTTATGAGAAATTCTTTAGATTGAGAATGACCAAGTACCATTATGAATACCTCCCTAGTTAAGAGGGAGTGTTGAAGAAAGTGTAACTAGGTTCGGTCTTCATAATGACATGTAATTATGACTGATGTAAATGATGTAATAAAGAGAACAAAATTATTTTTGTATGCCTTGTTGCATGGGCTTCATGAGCAATGGGTTTATTTATTAGTGAATCCCATTCAGAGCCTTGGGATTTTATTTTAAGTCTCAATGTCATGTATGAAGAAGCTCTTCTTGAGCCTATGTTTAATGTATACAAGTCTATAGAAATGTCAAGAAGCCCTCCAAATGACAAGCACAATCCTCTTCATCATGTCGGCCTGCAAAAGGAATTAAATACACTCATGTCAGCTCACTTGAAATGACACATCTCTTCATTGGTTCATGTCGGCTAAATATGGAGGACAAACTACTATATATACCCAGCTAGGGTCTGCGCAAAAGAGGAGCAGAACTCAGATCCTCTGAAATCTCGGACAAGTACAGTGGCTCAGGAAATCTCGGATGAGTACAATATTCCAGTATTGCGGAGGGAGAAGGATCTCTGTGTTTTTCGGTGATATCTCGGCCTCCTCACAGCACTGTCTCGGCATACTAAAGACACAGTCATAGTCTCAGCATACATGTTATAAGAAGGATCTCGGTGACACTCATTGTCTCGGCATATATATTGTAGACGCAGTCACAGTCTTGGTGATCATTGTCTCACAGTCTTGGTATATTTATGATGAAGAGGATCTCTGTGATCATACAGTGAAACACTCTATCTCAGCATGCCTTCTAGACACAGTCATGATCCCAGTATAGTTGCAATCTGCAATCATGGTCTTGGTGGTGTTCTAATGAAGATCTCGATGGTGTAACAATGATGCAACAAGGTGCAGCAAAGATGCAAATGATCTAGGTGGTATAGTAGTGAAGGCCTCGGTATTGCAGCAGTGATGACTTCAAACTTCAGTGGCAGTGATGATGATCTCAGCAATGACAAAGAAGAGGATTGGTGTCTTGGTCTTGGAGTGGCTAAATAGGTCAAGGGTCATGGTCTTGGTATTCATCAATGGGAATCTCTATAAAAAGAATTTTGTGTGGGTTTTCCTCTCAAAGAGTGAGGTTTTGGCCCTGGCAAAAAGCCAACATCTTGTGTTCTTGCCTCTTTTTTGTGGGTAACTATTTGATGAAATGAGAAGACACACTCTAATAATAATAATAATAAGCAAAGATTGTGATAATAAGAAAAGTTAAAAATACTTCACAAATAGTTATCATCGACAAGAAGAATCATATTAACTTGAATGCCCTAGATTCTTCAATAAATGTTACAAATGTCATAACTATGCACACATAGCTCGAGATTGCAAGTACAAGATGGAATCCTCCATGAATGACAACCCTAACATCACGTACAGAAATGGACAACAGATGCAAAAAGATTAAGAAACTGAGAAAGTTTCAACAATAATGCTTTCAGACTTTGTAAAGCCAACAAGTCTTGAGGTAGCAACAAGTATATTAGACGATGACAAGGTTCAAGATAATCTAGCCGAAGAGTTGGGTGTACATTATTTTGAAGAATCCAACATGATGACTCCCTAAATATTGAAGAGGGGGAGTCTAAGCAACAGAAGTGGCATATTTGAAGATCAATCATTGGCAGGTTGACAAATGGCAAACAAAGGAATATTATGGAAAGTTTTAGTGGCAGACAAAGTTAACTCATATTGACAGATAGAATCAATTGTCTTTATCAATTAGCATTGAAGGAGCTTGTTCTCTCAAATATTTAAAATCATTGGCTAACTGTTAAGTGGAAAAGTGCTCTAAGTTCCTTAATTGCTATTAGTATTGGAAGATAATTTTGTTTTGAGCACTTGGAATTGTTTTGAGAAGAGGTTTTGTTTATTGTTGGCTTTTGTATCATTAAGCACTTGGTCTTGTTTAAGATTGTCTTTCAATATATTGCTAAGTACTCTTGTTATAAGATAATCAACATCAAGTACTAGAATCACATAAACAATCTTAACTCAAGACTCACTCATAATCCTTGCATATCATTCTAAGCTAGTCTTGCACCTAATAATTTACCTCCAAGCATAAGCTTGGTTGATAGACTTTTAGGGCCACCCTTTCTCAATTTAGCTTGAGAGACTTAGCACCTCTTTAGTGGTTAACACGATGACCTTGCAGTGGTCAGAGCCATAGCCTCTGCAGCGCGAGAGGCATCGGTTGGTTAGAACACAGGGGGAGGTATCGTTAATCAAGCCTTTGTTTGCTTTCCGTTGGCTTTTATCACACAAACTACTCTAGAAATTAGTTCCAAAATAGTTAAGAGGAAGGTTACATTTAGAATAGGCATTTAACTTTTAAAAAAACCTAAATTTTGCATTTCACCTAGCTTGTAGGATTTGCACTTCATCTAGGATAGTCAAGCATTCAAGCAGTGATTGTTCATCTGGTTACTTGGCATCTAATTGGTAATAAGCAAGAAATTGACTCCATAAGGCACTGGTCTCACATTCAAATCTAATCTAATCTTTAAGTCTTGCTAAAATTAACCAAGTAGCTAGGCCATTTAATAGTGTCGCCCGGACTTGTTACTTGCCAATAAGTCTTGCATTTCTATCTTCCATAGCGGCTACCCCCAATAGCCTGTTGTTGGGACACAGCTAGAATAGAGTGGGCGGGGATCAGAGTGACAGCCACTGCCCTGAGTCGTTGTCGCACCGTGCCTATACAATTTGAACGACAACAGGGACCAAAAGCCTCTGAAAAGGGGGAGGTGTGACCCAAATTGGATCACTATATTGTTTTTCATCCATATCAATGCTTTTAGAGTGAAAAAAGTGGAGGAATTAGCTCACGGGACCAATTTTACCGGAGGGACCTTATTTGGCAAATTGGGATCTGAAACCTTGTAGGAGCATTTTGAGGCATCAAATGACATTTTTGGGGTAAAACTTTGTCGCTTTTGCGCCGTGCCTTTTTTGCCCTATTCTACACACAAAGACCTTTCCAACAGCACAAGAATCACCTCAATCGGAATCTGTATGCACAATTTATGCCACTCAAAAGTTGACCTTCCTGTTTTGCCCACCACAATTTGAGAGGATGCCACGTCAGCCCCCATTAATCATGGAAAAGAGGCTATCCATATGATCGTGATGGAGAAGACTCTAGAAGAGTTCATATTATAACTACGGTTAAGAGTTGAGGTAGTCAAACCTAACCACTAGTAGGCTATTGGGTTGTATTACAATCGGGCCACAATGAGGAAAAGGGGTTCCATTCTTTTTTAGTGCATTTTGTTCCACAGACGAGCAAAGTAGCCAAGAGGGATAGGGAGAGAGCACACAGAGAGGATTTGTACACTATAGTAGCCCATGAGCCACAAACCTTACATCTTTGTACTTGCATCGATTTTATATTCAAAGAAAGAGAGGAAAGCGGCCTCACCTTCTAGCAAGGTTTTCTCTCGAAAGGGTTTCCCACGATATATCTTGTGCCAATTGTGGTTTCACAAGTTTTTATTTCATTGTTCTCTATTTTTCGCATAAATTTTAATTTGCATGCATACGCAATAAACATTAATCTACAAATCCATCAATCTAAAAAGGAATAAACATTAATAGTGTAGATCATTGGAATTTTAAGTATAAATTTATCAGATCTATTGTGACGAACTATCCAGTGGAATATCCACGACAGTATATAGATCACTTAAATTTAGAATGTCCCTAATAAGTAAGTCGATAGGGTTTGGAAGAGGAGGCTTTAGCCCTCTCACCCACTTCAACGAGGTCATCCTCATTGAATTCGCCCTAGATGACTCCATTGCCCATTTAAATCAAGGCATTAGTCTAGGTGGTGGTGATAAAACTTTCTATTTTTACTAATTTATCTCTCTCCTCTCTTAAAGTATAGATATCTAGGTTTATGTTTACGGTTTCTTTGATATATTGCTAAAAAATAATTTTATTTGATGTATCATTGCCCTCTAGGTAGGAATTACATTAAATAATTAGAAGAAAAAAAAATAGAACATTTATTGCATGTTAAAAACCGTATTTCTAGGGTTGACTTCATCATTATATTGTTGTTTTATGCATGTTTCAGCCATAAAAAAATCCATTGCAAACCCATAATTTTGCATATCCAATTGATTGTCTCAATCCTTTGTTGATTAATCATTGTAAGACTATTTCCTCTAATTGTTATATGACACCGCATTCCCTATCATTGAAAATATGTCAAACCCTAACTTAAAATAGCCCTATAATTTGTTTAAGTGGTCTACGAATGGAGTACTTGTTCTCTAGTAAAGAATATCTTAGCCCTCCAAGCTCTACCAGTACCCTACCCTAATCATTAGACCTCATCAATCACCTTGAACCCTTCTTATTGAATATTCTTAAGTGATATACATATAGGGAAGCCTCCCTTGTGGCCTAATTACCACTAAATAGCTGGAGAAAGGCCACTAAGGTGATAGTGGTGGCTGACTCTTGTTGCCACAAGATCTGGACTTGCCTAGTGAGGCTTTCCACTAGACCTACTAGATTTTGGGGTAACAAATCCACTAAATGCTTTTTTGACTTTATAAAGGCTAGTCATTTGTCCCTTTTCTAGCTTCTTGGTCCACTAGGCTCAACATTCCACTATGACCCTATAAATGGCTACTTTATCCATTATAACGTCTAGCTGACTTAACTTTCCTTGGATAGTAAACTCAACTTGACCGCCCTTGTTTAAGATCTCCAACACCTTGCTGACTTGGAATATTCTGCCACCTGGGTTTGTTGCAACCTGGCCTGATTTCAATGGGTTCTTTGTCCATTTGTCCATATCTTGCCTTGTGTTGCGACATCATCACTACCCTGCCATGTCATCATGCTCCTGTGTCTGTTCTCTAACACCCTGAGGAATTTGAATTTTGAATTTTGAATAAACTAAGACTTAGGTTTTGTTCCTCTTCATCCATAGACTATTTATGATGTAATACATGCCCAAAACTACCCAATGTTGACCATGTTTTGCCACCTGGAAACCTGTCATATATGTTGACCAATTTTGACTAATTGTAATTGACCACTACTTTCACTATTTGGACATGGCATGTCATTCTCTCATCAAGCTGAACAATATGGGACCAAGTTGACTTTTGACTACTAAGATGGCTTACATTGGGAAACATGAACTACCTCAGGAAGCATGAAAAGTTGCCTTTGTGAGACTATCATATATGAAAACTATCTAAGGGATACCGCACCAAAGGCAAGGCCACATACAAAATCAATATACACATAAAAATGCAGTAAGACATAGGTGCACCTTGACATGGGTTGGACTAGCTCATACACCAGTGATCCCCCCAACAAAAGCAGGCTCCCCTAGAACCATAAATCCTTAGGTAAGCCCATCCAAGGCCCTCGTTGCTTAAGGAGCCATTGTGATTTTGACGTTCATTGCTTGGAGGAGTCAGAGCCATCATTGATTCATTAATCATTTGCTTGAGCTTTGGACTTAGAGTTGGAGCCGAGGAGGTCGTTCGTCGCCTCTTCTTGGAGTTGAAGAGGAGATTGTTGACTCTCAACATTGAATAACTTGAGACTCGAGAGAGGTATTTACTATTGAATCATTGATACTTCCTTCTTGATAAGGTATTTACTATTGACTATAAAAACTATACCATTGCTTAACACTTACCAGTTAGAGACTAGAGTGAGTCCCTTGGGGCCTACCTTTATCTCTTTGATTTTAACTGTTCTTTCTTCCATCCTTCACTGGAAAGAGTCCATTTTTTCTTATTTCAGCCAAAATATTCTTGGATTTGTGGTCTTTATCTAAGACAAAAAAGTTGAATTGGCCTAGGTAGATGCTTCAACTAGATTAAAGCCCTTTATCCCAAGTATTCATATAATGGGTAGATTACATAGACGGTAGGGATCCTCTCAGCAAGGTTGGTCTTTGCCTCTTCTTTGTACTCTATCCTGTCTAGGCAAAGGTATTAAATTTTAATTGCATGTCATGATGAATTTTTTGCCTTCCAATATGTGCCCCTTCTTCCTCCATTCAGCCAAAATCCTTTTCTGTGAATGTGTGTTATTGTAGCTGACAATGCTAATAGAAGTTGGGAGTGTACTTTGTGTTTTTTATTTTTTTTAAATTATAAATTTCTTTTAGTTTGAATTTTTCAATTTTATTTTGCAGTTTCCATTTACATCATCATCATGGCAACTTCAAGTTCATCCATTCGTAATGAGGAACAAGAAATTGAATCTGCCTCTAAAGTTGATCCAAAGTCACCACTTTGGAAATATGTAATTGTTGTAGGGAAAATCCAAGGAGGGGGATCATTGGTATGGGTTTGCAGTGAGTGTCAAAAGGAGTTTAAGGGATCATACACCCGAGTTAAAACACATTTACTTGGGTTAAGAGGCAATGGGATTCGAATATGCACTAGCCCACCTAAAGAGAATGGGACAAAGAGAAAAGGTTTAAGCAAGGAAAAAATTGCAAAATATCAAAAAGAACAAGACGAGGAAGATGTTAAAGCAAATGAGGCAAATCTTGTCTCTCAATTCAAACAACCAACAAGGTTGGGAGCATCTTCATCAAAGCCTCCACTTCCCTCTTATGGAATTGGCAACCCTGGTTCAAAGCGGTCTAATTTGGGACCACTTGAAAAGAGTTTTAATAATGATGCTCGAGAGAAGGCAGATGCATGAATAAATCAATGCATTTATGTAGATGGCTTTCCCTTGAACCTTGAGTGATCTCCTTACTGGGCAAAGATGATCAAAGTAGTGAATGAAGCCCCAAAAGGGTACAAGAGCCCTAGATATGAGAAGGTTTGCACTACATTGTTGACTGTTGCGAAGTTACATTTGGAGGATAAATTAAACTCCATTTGTAATTCATCGTGCATTTCATGGGTGTCCATCATTTCTGATGGATGGAAAGATCAAAGGAATAGGCCTTTGATCAATGTGATTGCTCAGAGCCCAAAGGGGCCAATGTTTTTGAAGGCGGTGGATTGTGAGGGGCAGTTAAAAGATTCCCAATTCATTGCTAACATCTTGATTGAAGTAATTGAATTGATGGGGATAGAAAATGCTGTGCAAGTAACAACTAACAATGCAACAATGTGTAGAGCAGCAGACCTAATTATTAAAGGCAAATATCAGTACATCTTTTGGACCCCTTGTATTGTACATTCATTGAACCTCATGTTGAGCAAAATGGGGAAGCAAATTAAGTGGATTCGAGTTATTATTGAAGAGGCAAAAGAAATTCAAGCCTTCATCACAAACTACCACATGTCCCAAGGAATCTACATGGAATTTGTGAAGTAAGATCTCTTTAAGGTACCTAAACTTTAAAGTTTATTTCATAAATTCTAATATTTGTAACTCTAAATTCAAATATGTAAATTGGATTCTCAAATGTCATGATTCGTGAATCATAACTGGAGTACATATGGCTTCATCCATTCAGTGAAGCGAAACAGATTAAGCTCCAAAAAGGCTAAGGAACTAGTGTATGTTCATTCGAACCTTTGCCTTCTATCACATAAGAGTGACGAATACAAATTTGGGCACACCAACCTATGGGATGTGGAACCAGAGTTGCCTGAATTAGATATGATCTTGAATGTCATGTCTCATATGACTTTGTTTGATGAGGAGGCACCAATAATTGCATCTTCAAGTGGGCATGGCAGCGATGCTCCCACTCTTACAGAGGATTCAAGTGTTGATGTGGATCTTAATTATGTGGATGAAGATATATTTGATGATATGTAAATGTAATTTATGATGATTTTTTAACTTTTGAACAATGAACATTGAATAACATAATATGTCATATGAAAGTAGACTGCCACTCTGACAATCATAGTTCATTTTGTAATGTGTACTATGTAGTGTGCATTATTAATTTTGGTGATGATTGAAATTTGAAACAAAAACTTGATATATGTTGAATGTTATAATAATCATTAATGATTATGACAATGTTTATGTTGAATTGATGATGACGATTATGTATTTTTAAATATAGAATCTAGATTCTAAAAGATGAATGGTAATATGAAATTTTTTTATATGATATATATATATATATATGTCGTTTACTTGTATTGTATCTGGGTTTTTTGAAAATTTGCCGCATCTATTTCAAAACAGTATCTGTATTTGTTCCCATATCTGCTTCAGTGCAACTTATGGTGAAATATATGAAAAAATTAATGTCCCTGACCACTTAGGAAGCTCATGACGGAATCCGCTAACCTAATGTGGTTCCCATAGGCTAAAGCGGGAAAATATTTAATAAGGGTGACTTAATTTGCCTAAGGAAATGTTATAAAAGTCTAAATGGTGAAAATGGGGCATTTCCTAGGCAAGTGAAAAGTCACTTTAACTTTATCAATTGAAATATTATAAAATGATTTTATAAAAGTTAAAATGGTAAAATGGTGGAAAAAATGGCCATATTTCTAAAGAAGGAAAATGAGGAGAATCTCATCATTCGTGCATTTGAGTTATTGGAGAAAATAGTTGTTTGAGAGTTTTCTTGAGAAAAGGCTTAGGGTTTGGAAACCCTAGCCGCCATAGTTGGTTTCAGTGTTGAAACTAGACACTAGCCAGTCCAAGGAGTGAAATCACATAGATTTCATAGTTATGCTTCAATGGAGAACAACATTTATAAGAAATATTGAGGTACCCAGGTATTATCAGTGGATTTTAAGATCTTATGTTGAATTGTGCAGCTTGGGAGGTATTCCATAAGCCTAGATCTAGATTTGTGTGAGTTTGGTGACAAAAAGTGTTTGTGGGCAAAGAATCCAAGTGAAGGGGTTTTAGACCCAAGTTGGGGTTTAAAATCTAAAAAAGAAATTAAAAGGAAAAATTAATTCCCAAGTCTAAGAGGATCAAAACCCCTAAGTTCTATAGGGTTTCTAAGAGGCTTATGGAAGGCTATTTAAAGAGGCCTAAGGCTACGCTAGAAGATATCAAGTGAAGAGTTCAATTGATAAAGGAGGCTCATGGAGATGTAGTCCTAAAGGAAGCCCTAGTTTGAGGGTCGTGTAGGGCTGCTACATGGGGAGGCCTTGAACTATTCCTAGAAGTCGCATATCTCAAGATGGAAGCAAATAAGGCTTGTTACCGCTCAAACTACCAGGGGGCCTAAAGGGGACAAATGCTAGACCAAGGGCAACAATGGACACTCAACCCACTGTCACCTCCGCTAAGACTCCCTACTCTTTACGGACTTTCGCCGATGAGAGGAGACCCAGTATATGGAAGTCACTTGTGAAGGATAAATCAAAAAATGGATGTGAAGTGACCCCGATGGTCCTTTTCCTAGAAGGGGGTAAGGAATGGAGCTTACTTGCTCTTCAAGCAAGGTACAAAGATTTCTAGGATAAGGAGGGGAGGATTTGAGGGTTAGGTTAGAGGAATATGCCTTGTAAAGGAGTTTCCCAATCCTAAAATCCTTATTGAACTTGGCTTCCCGAATGATTCTTGAAGATTTGGCTTTTCAAAAGTGTGGGACCACACAGGACCAAGTGGACCCAACCTAGGTTAAGGGGGGAGAATCTAGCAACCAATGATATTCTTAACCCAGACAAGGAAGGGGACAGGATCAATGCAAGAATTTCCACTTAAAGGTGTCAAATTGATCCTATGAAGCACTAGCGTAGGGGACACCAGGGCAAAGTTTAATCTCAGAGCTAGGGCTTGGGTTATTTCACAACTCCACTGTCAGAATGGCTTCAAAATTGGAGGAGGCCTTGAGGACACACTAGCGCGGTAGAGGCTTGGAGATTGAAATTTTTCTTGGGCTATTTTGTCGGGAAAATGATGCCCTAGGTGACCCAATTGGGCTAGACCTAGAAGAGAGAGGGAAAGGTGAAGAAAAGTATTCTTTGAGTGATCACCTATTGGAGGACCAGTGCCTTAATCCCTTGGGGAGAATGGAGTCTAGGAGAATAATGAGAAAGGAACTTGTATTTTGGCCAACTAGGCCTTAAGGACTACTTTGCTTAGCCTTTAGGGCAAGAGGAAGAAACCTCAAAGCTTTTATACTTCGCTTGGTGAAAGAGATGGCTTATCAAGATAAATTCCCTGGTGGAATTGTCCCTAGGAGATTTCATTCACATACATGGCCCAAACATTGAGAGATCTTATATAGAAACAATAATTACACAAATTTGAAATTATGCAATGCAGCGATTACCCCTCTATTATAGTGAAAATCTCATTCAATGAATATGACAAAAGGAAAACAAGAATGGCATTAAAAGTGTGTACTTACATGTAATAGAACATATCCAACCATCAACAATTTGACAATAAAGAAGCTCCAAGGTAAAATTCTCCAATCCAAACATCAAAATTCATCCATGCTCCAATTCTTCATCCCAGAAAAAAAGTGAAATTCTCCAAAGAGAAGAGAGATCCAACATAAAGTGATGATACAAATGAATTCATGTCTCTCCTATTTATACACTCATTAGGAGTTTGAAGTACCTAATTTGAGCCTACATTAGCCCATCAACTAAAATAATGTGCAAATAACTATCTATTGGTGACAAGCCCACCAAACTGTGAAAAATCGGTGACCCGATTCCCTACTGCAGCAACTGATTAAATTTCTCCTACTTGTTAATTTCAAAATCAAGTTCTTTACAGTGTTACACAGAAAATATCGAAATAAAATCTACTACAGCCTTCACAACATAAAATATTGCGGAAACAAAATACTGCACAGGAGAGAAATAAACACACACAAATACACCATTGTTTTTGGACAAATGTCCCCGAAAAAACCCAATGTGGGAAAACCAATGCAGCAATTAAGGGTTTTAATTATTATGCAGTAGTTTCTGAGTACAAATCTTTAGATGCCAAAACTGACAATCTAATACGGAGAATAAACTGGCAAAGAGGTAGTGAGAAATATTCTCACACTGTCACTAGCGACTCAAATCTGATCCAGGCTCTAGATGGCTAGTCCCACACTGCCTCTACGCAGTCACTGCGCTGTCACTGCGTCACCTTCTTGCTGATCGTTTTGCTAACTGGAACTCGACTCTCTGGCTCTTCGGTCTCACACCTCGGCTTCTAGCACTGTTATGCTCTTAACCTGCAAATCAATACCCAAGCGAAGAAAAGATACCGAGAACACAAAATATGCGAAGAAAATATACCCAGAACACAGAATAGCAATGATTTTATTATTCAGAGAGAAATGTTCACAGGCCTCTTCGAGGGGGCAACCTCCAATAGAGCAGAGCTCGATTACAAAACAAGACACAATGCTCCTCGCAGGGAGTCTCTATCCTTTATATATGACTCATACATGCAATACCACGAGCCAATATCGTGGGCTTTATTAATACCATCTATCTAATACTACCGCCTATTTACCATCTATCTAATACTTCCGCCCATTTGCAACTAACTGTGGTCCCGTCATTAATTGCGGGTTAACCACTTACAAATATTAATATGGGCTTTATTGACTCTTGACTATGACGTGATCCCAAGACATAAATAAGGGGGTTAGGGTGGGACCCTAACATGCCCTCCCCCTTAAGACTAGCCTTGTCCTCAAGGCTGAAGCTGCAGAAACTGCTGAAGAATAGTGGCTGGTTCCCAAGTTACATCTTCCGGAGAGGTGTCTTTCCACTTGACGAGGACCTCCTTAATCATGCGGCCGCGCAGGTGCTTGTCTCGTGTGTCTAGAACCTGTTCAGGTTGAAGCCAGATTGACCCTTCTTCGTCCAATTCAGGTAGACTGGTTTGAACTCGACAATTGTTCCCAATCACTTTCTTGAGGCACGATACATGGAAAACTGGGTGGATTTTTGCTGTAGGTGGCAAAGCCAACTTGTAAGCCACTTCTCCAATGCGCTGAAGTACTTGGTATGGTCCATAGAATTTTGGGGAGAGCTTTTGACAACCCTTGTCTTTGAGTGATGTTTGCTTATATGGTTGCAGCCTCAAAAAGACCTGATCCCCTTCTTGAAATTGGCGCTCTGAGCGATGTTGGTCAGCCTGTTGCTTCATACGGTTCTGAGCTTGATGAAGATTCTCGCGCAGATGGGCAAGCATGGTTGCGCGGTGTTGTAGGAGTTGATCCACAGCTTGTACTTTGGAGGACCCCGTGAGATAAGAAGTAGGGGAAGGCAGAAGTTGTCCATAGACTGCTTCATAGGGAGTCATTTTGGTGGTGGCATGATAGTTGGTGTTATACCACCACTCCGCCAGAGGTAACCACTGTACCCAAAGGTGTTGCTTTTCTGAAGTGAAACACCTAAGGTAGGTTTCTAGACATTTGTTGACGGCTTCGGTTTGACCATCTGTTTGCGGATGATATGAAGTACTGAGTTTGAGTTGAGTGCCTTGTATTCTGAAGAGCTCCTGCCAAAAATTACTGGTGAAGATTGGGTCACGGTCGGATACAATAGAAGTGGGCATGCCATGCAATTTGAAGATCTGATCCATGAAAGTTTGAGCAACCAAGGTTGGTGTAAATGGGTGGGGTAGGGCACAGAAATGAGCATACTTCGATAGTCGGTCCACAACCACCATGATGACTGACTTGTTCCCAGACTTTGGAAGACCTGTAATGAAATCCATGGAAACCTCTGTCCAAATTGACGCCGCAATGGGCAATGGTTGTAATGTGCCTGGTGTGTTGACGGTTTCCCCTTTGTGGCGTTGACAGACGTCACATTCTGCTACGAAAGTAAGGATGTCCTGTTTCATGCCGGTCCAAAAAAATGATCTTCTGGTGCGAGCATACGTCTTCTGAAAGCCCGAATGTCCTGCAATGGGAGATGAGTGCAATTCTGCCAAAATGCGACTTTTGAGGGTGGATGTTGGTGATATTACGACTCTGTCCTTGTAGCGAAGAATATCATTCTGCCACGAGTAGCCCTTGCTGGAATTAGGATCTACCTGCAATTGAGAAATGAGTTGGGAGAGCCCTGGATGTGAAAACCATTCCCTGCGAGCCTCTTCAATCCAATCTGGAATGGGGAGGGAAATTGCGAGCAGAGTACTTTCCTCCTCAAATTGGCGCGACAATGCATCTGCTACCCTGTTGTCTTTCCCTTTCTTGTAAATGATCTCATAATCATATCCCAGCAATTTGGCTAACCATTTATTTTGTTGAGGGGAAGATAGGCGTTGCTCCAAAAAATATTTAAGACTGTGATGATCTGTGCGGATTTGGAAACGTCGCCCCAACAAGTAAGGTCTCCAGGTCTTGACTGCATGTAAGATGGCCATCATTTCCTTCTCGTAGGTAGATTGGCCCAGATTCTTCCCACTTAGTTGTTGGCTGGTGAAGGCCAATGGTCGCCCTTCCTGCATTAAGACCGCTCCAATACCTGTTCCCGAAGCATCACATTCAATGACAAATGATTTGGTGAAGTCCGGTAGTGCTAAGACAGGAGTGGAACACATGGCAGTTTTTAGAGCGGTAAATGCCTGTTGTGCTTCCTCATTCCAGAAGAAGGAATTTTTCTTTAGGAGTTGCGTTAGGGGCTTCGCTATGCGGCCATAGTTGTGGACAAATTTACGATAATAGCCTGTGAGACCCAAAAATCCTCTCAAGCTTTTCAAGGTCTTAGGTTGAGGCCATTCTTGCATGGCCTGGATCTTTTTGGGGTCCACCTTGACACCTTCGCGCCCCACAATGTGGCCCAAATACTCAACTTCTTCCATGCCAAACGAACACTTAGACATCTTGACAAATAATTTATGTGTTCGGAGCAGTTGCAAGAGTAGATCTACATGCTGAAGATGTGCCGCCCAAGTGCCACTATAGATGAGGATGTCATCGAAGAAGACAAGGACAAATTTTCTGAGATATGGTTTGAGGAGGTGATTCATAAGGCTCTGAAAAGTAGAGGGGGCATTACAGAGACCAAATGGCATGACGAGGAACTCGTAATGGCCTTCATGAGTTCTGAAAGTTGTCTTGGGAATGTCGACTTCCTTCATGCGAATTTGGTGATAGCCTGAGCGAAGATCCAACTTAGTGAAGAATTGAGCCCCATTGAGTTCGTCCAGCAAATCGTCAACCACTGGGATGGGAAATTTATCTTTGACTGTTAACTTATTGAGGGCCCTGAAGTCGGGACACATCCGCCACTCCCCATCTTTCTTGAGGACCATGACCACTGGGGATGAATAAGGACTAATGCTGGGACGAATGACACCTGCTTCCAACAATTCCTTGATGATTTTTTCTATTTCATTCTTTTGGGTGAACGGATATCTGTATGGCCGCACATTTGGGGGTTGGGCCCCTGGAACCAATGTGATGCTATGATCATGTTCCCCTCGCGAGGGTGGAAGCTCATGAGGCTTGTCAAAGACCGTCCGATGTTTATTTAAAATCTGTTTCATCTCAGGATGAACTGGCGGAGACATGGTGTCTACTACCTGGATGGCATTAAATTGAGCTACCACTCCATGATGGCCCTTTTTTAACAATTTTTCCATTCTATGCGAGCTGATGATAGAGGGGGCTCCTGCCTGAAGTCCACGAAGGGTATGTGTGGAGTTGTTCTGCTTAAAACTCATATATAACTCCTGGAAATCCATTGTGATTGGCCCAAGGGTGCGGAGCCATTCAGCACCTAGGACAATGTCGCATCCCCCCATGTGTATGGCAAACATGTGGGTTTTCAACTAATAATCCCCCATTTGAAGTTTGACATTTTCACAGCGGCCTTCACATTTCATTGTGCCCCCATCTGCAATTTGGACCTGGAAGTTAGAGACTGCCCGTACATAACAATGCGCTGCTTCGGCGATTTTTTGATGGATGAAATTATGGGTACTTCCACTATCAATCAAGACTATTACTGGGCGATGTTTAAGAAAACCCCTGATTTTGAGAGTTTGAGGGTAAGAGATTCCTGCCAACGCATTGAGCGAAATAACTGGGTCATCAGATACAATCTCCTTTTGGTTGTCTTCTTCGATCGCCTCCGGTTCCTCAAGAGGTGGATCTTCCTCGGTGGAGCTGTAGTCAGTGGCATCTATTTGAAAAAACTTGGGCTCCTTGCATTTATGCCCAGGGGAATATTTTTCATCACAGTAGTAACATAGTCCTTGCTTTCTTCTCTCGGCCATTTCCTGAGGTGACACCTTTTGGACCTTAAGTGTCTGAGTCGTGGTATGAGCTTGTGGGGGACGACCTTTAGTGGGGAAATTGGGGCGGCTGTATTGGGCTGTTATGGCATGCTCCACCTTACGGGCTACCTGGCAAGCCTCCGTCCATGTGGGAGGGTGGTGGAGTAGAACTTGAGCTTTGATGGCTTCTTTGAGACCACTGATAAAACATTTCGTGTAGAACTCATCTGAGAGATGGTCAGTGCGGAAGGCCAAGGCTTCAAAAGCGGTGATATATTCATCCACTGTACCCGTCTGTCGGAGCTTAGTGAGACGGCCCAAAAAGGAGTCTCCCTGTTCAAAGCGATCTCGAAGAGCTTTGGAAAATTGGGCCCAACTCGAAAAAGGTGCATTGCGACGTTGATGCCATTCTGCCCATTGCCATCTTTCATTGTCCAAGTACATGGTCCCCACTCCAATCTTTGTCCAATCATCTTGGAGATGATTCAATTTGAAATACTGTTCCATTTGTGCTAGCCATGCGGACGGGTTAGAACCATCAAATTTCTGTATATCCAACTTGGCAGGTCGCTGACTATCCAACTTAGGAGGTGGTGGATGGGTGTGCCAGACGTGAGGAGAGTGGCTAGACTCACCCTCAAGGTGTATATGGTCATTATAGGGTATCTCAAGAGCTGGCTCCTTGCCCTTAGTGAGTGCTTGCCGTACCATGCTCGATAGGTCCTTAAGCGAATCTTTGAGCTCGTTCATATCTGTTTCAAGTTTGTCTAGTCTTTCATTGGCCATTGCTTGAGCTCTAGTTTCTACCATGCACCAACTTGATGAAAATTTGGGACCGCCAAAAAAAAATTTCTAAGAAATTGAATGGTACCACCGTGCTCAGCTCGTTGTCCTGATGCTGATGGGCTAGGTCACAAATAAGCACTTCGGAAGATCTCAGACTTTTTTTTTTTTTTTTTTGGAAAACTCCTAACGGAGTTTTACTCCTTCCTGATCAATACTGCAGTCGCCAAATCCTCAAACTGTCAATGCCGCCAAAAGTCCTGCGAAAATCATATCCAGGTACAGGAACCCTTCGCAACTACTCCGATCTGGTGGATCTGAGATATCTGAATGGTGGAACAACTGTTGCTGCTGATCTGGAATATCCGATCTGGTGGATCTGAGAGATCTGAATGGTGGAACAACTGCTGCTGCTGATCTGGAATATCCGATCTGGTGGATCTGAGAGATCTGAATGGTGGAACAACTGCTGCTGCTGATCTGGAATAGATGATGTGTGATCCCCCGATAGAAAGGGAACTATGGTCTTGGGGAGTGTCAGGTGCTACAGATCACAATATACATAAGGGTCTGACAGTAGTACTCGGCCCAATGTTTCAGGGCTCTAACTAAGGAGGATCGACCGTACCCTTAGCCGTACAACCCGACTACCCTATCGTACGGGCGAGTAATCTCTCCGAGTGCTGTTCTCGGTGTACTGTAGAAACAAGACGGCCGAAGGTTTATCTATGGCGAGGTTTCAAGGGAGCTAGGGGGCTTCCTATATACCCAGAGGGTACGTGGAAGACAGTCCGTGCGCGGTTCTGTCTAATGCGCTACTACTCGAAGGGGTACCCACAGGGGTTACAAGGGAGTTCAACAGACGTGACCACCTCTTGTATTTCCTGCGTGCATGCCTCCCCAAATCCGCAGGTTTATGCGCTTAACGACAGATCCCGTGGTTTAAAGACGCCGGAACACGTCTCTAGCCAAAAAAAAAAAAAATTGCTAAAATTTGGAGATCCCACCGAGCCCTGGAAAGTGCTCTGATACCACTTGTTATGCTCTTAACCTGCAAATCAATACCCAAGCGAAGAAAAGATACCGAGAACACAAAATATGCGAAGAAAATATACCCAAAACACAGAATAGCAATGATTTTATTATTCAGAGAGAAATGTTCACAGGCCTCTTCGAGGGGGCAACCTCCAATAGAGCAGAGCTCGATTACAAAACAAGACACAATGCTCCTCGCAGGGAGTCTCTATCCTTTATATATGACTCATACATGCAATACCACGAGCCAATATCGTGGGCTTTATTAATAGCATCTATCTAATACTACCGCCTATTTACCATCTATCTAATACTTCCGCCCATTTGCAACTAACTGTGGTCCCGTCATTAATTGCGGGTTAACCACTTACAAATATTAATATGGGCTTTATTGACTCTTGACTATGACGTGATCCCAAGACATAAATAAGGGGGTTAGGGTGGGACCCTAACAGGCACTAGATCTCGACTACTCCCTGCAAAATTACGAACTCCCTCTAAAACACTATGTTGCCTCTCTAAACCTCTCATTGTCTTCTCTGCCATGCACTCACCAAGACTAGAAAAATCCCCTCTGGTCTACTATCCCTGCCCCTCACTGCAAGAAGATCACTCGATCTCTCTCTGGCAACTCAACGCTACTACTCTTGAGAAATTCGAAATCTAAATTTCACTATCTTGGTGTGTTCTCCAAGTGTCCATCAAGCTCCTTCTTGTAATCTCTCGTTGGAGCACTAACGGCCAAGATTAAAACATAATAAAGGGCTCACATTAACTGGGAGTTGATCCTTATCTTTATCTAGAAGATTCACACCAGATTTAATTAATATCCTTTAATTAATCACACTTCCTAAGTTTAGACTTGGGAATACATTAAAAATGATTAATTATTTTAATTAAACCATCTTTAGGTGGAATTTTCCCAAACGATTTCTGGGTCTTGGAGAATGCATGTATCTTAACATCTCTGCAGAATCTCGAGGCTAGAGCACATCTGATGCTACAGAAATCAACACTCCCTCTTAGCGACAAATGTGGTCTAGTGTTGCAACCCATTGAAGCATCACTCTGTCTCTACACCATCTCCTGTTGCGCTGCCAATGTCTAGCTCTATTACCCATCAACTACTGTGCAACTATGATTGTTGCATATGTGTTGTTATTGGCCCTACTGAACTGTTGCCATCACTGCATCTACACTGCAAACTTCTCCAACTGTTGTTGCTGCAACTGCAACAACTGCGACGGAAAAGGATCCAAAATATTGAACCAACTGTGGTTAGTATGATGCATCTATCACCTGAGTCCTGACTGATGCTAGACTCTGTGCTGACACTGAACCCTCTGCGTTGTTGATGTTGACTCTGCACTGCTGCCAACTCTGCTCTGCGCTACCTAGTATCTGACCACCACTAGCTACTGCATCTGTCACTCTGGAACCTGACTGCACCAACTGCCACTGATCCATCCTGCTACTGCATGTTTTGGGCTCCCGTAGCAAGGTATTGATTCATGAGGTGGACCTCCTCAAGAATCCTGCCCATCTTGTAGCTCTCTGGGGCTACAACTCCAAATCACCCCACCTCACCCCTGGAGGTAACTCGGTGATCATGGCAAACTCTTCCTCCAATCTGGAGGACAGCCTTTCAATCTCAGGTGATCCAGCCTCCTGATCCTACTTCTCCTCTTTGTCCTTCTTTCTAAAAGGACATTGAGTGTTGTAGTGGCCAAGCTCACCATACCTGAAGCACTTGATCTTGAAAATGTCCTTCTTCCTCCTGCTACCCCTTAGATGCGAGGGCCACATCTTCGTCCTCCTTTACTTGCTTCGTCCCACTACTGCTGCTACCACCACTGATGGTGCTCTTCACCAGATCTTGCCTCATCTCCTCCTGCTGTAGATCAGCCCACATACATATCCAATCAGGTATTTTTTCTCTACCCAGGATACTCTGGACGAAAATTTGCCATTCTTCGGAAACGTTGTTCAAAGCTAATCATACAAACTCTGTAGGCTGGGACGCTGACCCTATTGAAGACAGTTGATCCCGGACATCCTGGAGCCTAGTAAGGAAGGGGTCTCTACGCTCCCCTTTCTGAACCCTCGTGCATCTTAGCTTCTCCTCAAGATACATCTTTCGTTGCTCAGAAGACCCTTCGTATAGCGTAGCTAGTGCTTCCCACATCTATCGGGCAGTGCCCTTGCCAGCTATGTGAGATACCACGTGATCTCGAACCCGATTGAGAATCAACCTCTTAGCTTTCGCCATCTCCTTCTTGTATTTCTTAAGCGGATCTTCATCTGTGGGTACAGCAACCACACTATCGATATAAGTTTTCAGATCATGCAAAAGACAAGAAATTCTAGCCTTCCAAATCACATAGTTGGAGGTTCCGTCCAACCGATCTTGATCTCTCAACCCAATTGATGCCAACTCTCAGAAAATGTCGAACTCCTCTTCTTCGCGCAGCTGCTGCCCAGCTATTAAGACTCCCTTTTGGAGTGAGAAACCCTGCACACAACTACTGCTGCTCTGCTAGGAAAATTCGAACTTCTTGTCTAGAAGTCCCCTAAGGAAAGAATTCCCTCAATGTGTGCTCTTCTCCTTCCTCCCAAACTGCTGCAAAATTTGCGTCCCAGCTGAAGATCTGCTCTGCAATGAAACTGCGGTTGTTCCCTCTGCCTCTGGTACTCTTCCATCTAGAAAATTTTATTATCTGTCGACTCACTCAGAGAAGTAAAATTTCCACGAAAGACTAACCCTCCTAGCCAACGAAATACGCTACCCCTGGGTTTTCAAATTGTTGCCTACTCAGAAATTCGAACCTCCTTCTTCCTTTCTGCTCTGAGCTCTTCAGCTTACGAACTGTGCTCTGATACCATGTAAAAATTCGGAGAACCCTAAATCCCACTGCAGCGACTGATAATGTTTCTTCTATTTGTTAAATTAATCAAACAAATTATTTGCAATTTCCTATGGAAAATATCGGAACATATACACTGCGGCCTTCACAAATATAATACTACTGAAGAAATAAAAACATTGGAAGAATAGATGCACACACACAATAAATCGTTGTTTTTGGACAAACGTCCCCGGAAAAAACCCAATGTGGGAAAACCGGAATAGCAACTAAGAGTTTTAATTATTATGTAGTAGTTTTTGAGTACAAAACTTTAGATGCCCAAATTGGCAATCTGATACAAATAATAAACTAGCAAAGAGGTAGTGAGCGATATTCTCACATTGTCACTGGCGATCTGAATCTAATCCAGGCTCTAGATGGCTAGCCCCACACTTCCTCTGCATAGTCACTGCGTTGTCACTGCATCACAGCCTCTAGGAACTACGTCCCCCTTCTTGCTATTCATTTTGCTAACTGGAACTCGACTCTCTAGCTCTCCGCTCTCACTCCCCGGCTTTCGGCACTAGATCTCGACTACTCCCAGCAAAATTACAGACTCCCTCTGAAGCATTGTGATGCCTCTCTAAACCTCTTGTTGCCTTCTCTGCCTTGCACTCACCGGGATTGGAAAAATCCCCTCTGATCTACTATCCCTGCCCCTCACTGCAAGAAGATCACTTGATCTCTCTCCAGCAACTCAGCATTGCTACTCTTGAGAAATTTGATCTCTAGATCTCACTATCTCGGTGTGTTCTCCAAGTGCGCATCAAGCTCCTTCTTATAATCTCTTGTTGGAGCACCAACGGCCAAGATTAAAACATAATCAAGGGCTAAGATTAACTGGGAGTTTATCCTCATCTTTATCTAGAATATTCACACTAGATTTAATTAATACCCTTTAATTAATCACATTTACTAAGTTTATTCTTAGAAATACATTAAAAATGGTGAATAATTTTAATTAAACCATCTCTAGGTGAAATTTTCCCAAATGATTTTTGGGTCTTGGAGAATGCATGTCTCTTAGCCTCTTTGCAAAATCTCAAGGCTAGACTCTAGAGCACATCCAATGCTACAGAAATCAACACAAACTAGCTCACAAATAAAATAATAAGCCTCCCAAGAGGTCGAATGATCAATAATGCATATTGTTGGTGTTGAAGTTTCTAAGTTTACTTAGTTAGAAACCCTCCATGCACTTTATCTGATTTATTCCTACCTACTTGTTATTTTCCTTAATAAGTTATTTACAATGTAAATAATGAAAATAAACACTAGCGCATGCTCAACATATTACAGATCAACAACTAAAAGAAACAGAAACAAACACACCATATGACACCATTATTTTTGGACTAATGTCCCCGGAAAAGCCCAATGTGGGAAAACCGGTGCAGCTATCTAAGGGTTTTCTTATTAAGCAATATCAGAGTACAATCTGGGTGCCGAAACTAGCCTACCCGACAGAGAATTTACTTAGCAGTAATACCTCTCAGTTTGTGACAATTCTCCTGGCTGAAACCTCAGATAATCCTTCCAGCAGCTACTCAACACAAATCTGCTCCAGAAACCCCAGCGTCAGCCTCTCTCTGGACTGCGTTTGCCCCTCTCTACCTCACGCTAGCTCTGCGTCACCAAGGATGGGTCTGCGTCAACCCTAGGAGGCCCTGCATTAGCCCTTTGCGTCAGCAACACTGGCCTCTTTAAGGCTCTGCGCAGCTCCCGACGGCCTCTACGTGGCCTTGCGTGAGCCCTGGCTGGCTCTGTGTCACTCTCCTTGGCTACTGCGCTGCTCTCCTGAAACTATCTCTGCCACTCTGTCTCTTTGTACTCAAATGCCCCTCAACTGCATCTCCTGATCACTAATTCTATCTCTCTTAGCAAACCCCGCTCTAGAGAATAGAATGACTGATCACTCTGGTATCTTCTCCAAGTGACCCTCAAGCCTCCTCTTATACTTTTCCTATTGACATATCAACGGTCGAGATTAAGTCCCTAATCAATGGCTAAGATTAGATCTGGCTTGATCCATGTCTTTTGGACCATTCTAACACAGTTTCATATTAATCCACATTAATATTTTATTTTCCCTAAGTTTAGACTTAGGGACTCCATTAAAAATATTAATTATTTTAATATCTCCTCAACTGTTTAGAATCTACCCAAACCCTTTCTGGGTATTGGAGATCTCATGAAACCCAACCTCTCTACCAAATTTCGTGGCTAGAGCACATCCGATGCTATCCCAAATCAACACTCCCTCTTAGCAAGGACTGTGCTCTAGCAATACTCCTCGCTCATCTGGCATCGGTACCTATGTTAATGCTAGGCCTTCTAGCCCAACATCCTCTGCACTGCTGCATCTTGTACTGCTAGCCATGGTTCTACCACTGCCACTGCTGCATCTGTACGACAACTCCCTCTGCATCCGTGTTGTTGCTGGTCCTTTCTCCCAGCACTGCATCCTCACTGCACCTCCTCTCATCGTGCTGCATCGTGCTGCCCACTGCTGCACTGCAACTCAGTTACTGAGAAGTAAGTAACTGATCTCCCAATCTGACCTCCCTGTTGGGCTAGAGACACTCACTAATGTTGAAGCTCCCTCTATCGCTGACAAGTGCTCCCTCTCTGACCTTTGCACTGCTGCAACAACTCCCTGCATCTCGCACCGTTGCACACCTCTCTGTGCTATCCTGCACTGGTGCAACACTCCTGTGTCTCTCGCACTGCTACAACCTGCTAGCCTCGCATTGTCTCAGGACTCCTGCACTATAGCTCTCTCTGCCACTCCATCCGTCTCTACCCACATCAGCCAGTCTTGCTACTCCTCTTCGGGGCTCCCGTAGCAAGGTCTAATCCAAGACGCTGGGTACCTCGAGGATCCTGCCCCTCATTGTCTGTAGTCCCCCTGACTACAGCTCGATGTCTCCCCACTTCCGCTCAAGTGGCGCATGTGCACTCATGGCACAGTCATCATCTGTCAAAACTTCCTTCTCTACCCGTGTTGATGCTGCCTTATTCTCAGAAGACTCTCCCTTACTTTTTTTCCTCGGAGACTTATTCGCATAATAACCCAGCTCCCGACAATGGAAGCACTTGATCTTGGAGAGATTTTTCTTCTTCCGCTTCTCCTGCTTTCCCTCAAATGCTCGGGCCACGTCTTCCTCCTCCTGTTTGACTTTGATCCCCTTGCTCTTGCTACCCTTCTTTGACTCCCATCTGATCTCTTCCTGGCGAAGAGTTGCCCACATCTCGTCCCAAGGTGGGAGATTCCCTCTGCCCAGTATACTCTAGACAAATACCTCTCAGTCTTTTGAGACAACGTTTGGGGTTGTCCTCACCATCAGCTCTTGATCCGATGTCGCCTCTATGGCAGTCAGCTGATCTCGGATCTCATTCAGTCCTCCGAGGAAGGTGTCAATCGGTTCTCCCTTCTTCATCTGATACGACCTCAACTGATTCTCAAGCAGCATTCTTCTCTACACAGAAGTATGCTAATACAACTTCTTGATAGCCTCCCACATCTCAAATGTCATTTCCTTCTCGGCTATGTGTGGTACTACATGATCCTTGAGCCCGTCAAGGATAATGCTCTTGGCCCTTGCCATCACCTCCTCGTACTTGTCATTATCATTGGGGTCGACTGGGATAGCTATTACCTTCAAGGCAAAGTTCTTGACACGATTCCTGTCAAGTACGGATAAGATTCTAACCTTCCATACTGCGAACTTCGATGCGCCGTCCAGTCTATCCTGGTCTCTTACTCCGTGTAGTGCCATGATGCTCCTCTACTTCCCTCCCGGAAGTGCTTTGTTCAACTCCTCTGAGTCTCTACTTCCAGTCTAGAGGTTCTCTTCTAGACTCCCTCTGAGTCCTGATTTCCCTCCTGGAAATCCTTCTGTCGCTGTCGAGATGCCCCCTACTCTGATCATCTTCTGCAACCACGCCACTGATCCAGGTTCCTTGACTAGAAACCCTCGGTAGCAACTCCTCTGGCCTTGCTCTGTCAGGTATTGTTCTAACTACAGTACCTCACCAGCTCCACTCTGCAATATTCCCGCAGCCTTCTAAACCCCAGCAACCTGAAGGTGAGAGCTCCTAGGCTCTGCACAATCCTAGCACCAGCAACCCGGCCTCCTCAGCCAACTGCATCAGCCCTCCCAGCTACTGCATGCCTCTGTGTGAGGCTTCTTTTGCCTTCCTTAGCCTCTGCGCTGCCTCTTCCCCGCTCACCCTTGATGACGTAGGCACTACGTCACCCTTGTTGTTGCTTTGCTAGAAACAACTTCTGTCACCTTAGCGTTAAGGTCCTATAATAATAGGATGCATAATTTTGAATTGGCTAACGTTAGTCTTGTAATATTGTACATACGTTTTCTTTCTGCAAAATGTTTTCCATGTTAAAAAATAAAAAATGTAAAGAAGATATGTCCTAAAAGAATAATCAAAGGACAAAAACAAAGAAAAAATATCAAAAAAGTGAAAATATGAACCCAAAAAAAAGGATCATGAAAATGTGCAAATTCAAATGCCACTACCATTGCTTTACTTTGTAAACTAAGATTGTTTGCAGCTTGTCAGAAATGCCACAATCCATGATGGTTAAATAGCTTAATCTTGACTCATTCATGCTTTAAATTTCATGTTGATAGATAGAGAACAAAGATCTAGCCAAACTGTTTAACCATGGCAGATCAGTAGTTAGGTAGAGAATAAAAATGAGCTCATCAGTTTAATCTGAGCCATTGGAAGTTATAAAGTTAGAATTAGATAGTGTGCTTGACAAAAGAAAAGGAAATAAAGGGTCAGCAAGCTCAAATGCACCAAATGAAATGAAGAAAAAATGTTAGGGTAAATAAAGGGTGGTAGAAGAAAGGTTACAAATGCACAAGGTTGCTGAGTCAAAAGCAAATTTATCATGCTTAATCCTATGTTTCAAGTGCAGGAGGAAATGTGAGAAAGAAAGGATATTCACAAGTTTGTTTACTAATTTCCCCTCATTTCACTACACCCCCACATGCTTATTTGCTAATTTCCCCATTACCCCTTCATCACTTATAAATACCCTTTGTCCCCTCATTTTGACCTTTACCCCTTGGTTTCACACATTTCCCTAGAAATAACCCTTCAAAAATCATCCCCCCTTCGCAAAACCCCTTTCCCTAGTGTGAAACCCATTCCCCATTGCAAATATTACTTCCCCCCTTATTAATTTCTCTTTTCCCCTGGAAAACCCACAAAAACCCCATTATCCTAAGTTTTTATGCCCCCATTTTATCTAATTAACTTCTCCGCTTCATATTTCCCCAATACCCTTTTTTAACCCACCAACCCTTGGTGTAGTTAAAAAAACCCTGCCACATAAACCATGGTCCCACTTTAATTAGCCATATGTTTATATTGAAAATCCCGACATTATTGGTTAAATAATTACAATTAACTGTAACTAAATCCTGGGCCCCACAAATGCCTTTTTCGATTCCCTCCGTGCAACTTAACTGCACGATAGTCCTCTGATCTCCTACCCCCAGATACGACGATGTACAGCCATATCGCACGGATTCATCATCTGACCGATAACAGCCTGAGAGCACGCGAGATTCGCGGTTTTGCCTGGGCACTGTTCTGCTATGTGGTGGCACCAGGTTAGATCGCGTGCTCACGAAAAATACCGCCTGCCCTCCAAAAGCGGTGCGATGGCCCAGAAAACCACCTCCCCGCCTAAACCAAAAACTGCCCACTGTTCATTGATTATTTCCGCGCCAAAATGTGACCGTTACCCGTTAAAAGGCCAAAAAAGCCCCAATTCGCTCTTTTCTTGCATTTTCACTGTAAACTGTTGCTTAGCCATTTGCGACACCCTGAAACCTCTGTGACCAATTTGACCACCTTCTACCACCTGAAGAAGCTCCGGATACCCAATTGAAGCAACCAGTTCACAGTTGAAGCCACAATACCTTCTGCATTCACCACTGAACCCAGTCTGCACGTCAAACCATCAATTTCCAGGTATTCTTGGAAAAAACCATAATGGCCCTTGAATTTGAAAACGAACAGTTTAAATTGAAAGGTTAATCAATTGAATTAATTAAAGAAACTTTCCGGAATTAAAAAGAAACTTATTTGTACATCCCAAACCCTTTTTACAAACTGTAATTACCCTCCCACTATTCTAGAGCTTCCAAACCTCACTCCTGAAACCACCACAAGCCTAATTCATATCTGTAAACAGAATTATGGCTTCCCAAACCTCTCTGGACGTGAGACCTCTACAAACCGCTCACCTAGACATCGACAACCTTGCAATAGCAAACAGAGACTTCCAAATAAAGAACACAGCTTCCCCTGCCGACCTTCTAAAGCTCCGCTGCTAGAGTAAGGACAAGTTCTTAAACTAGAACAACGACATTCACCTTTGGGAGTCTAATTTGCCCAAGTATTTGTTTCCAGAAGTACACCCATTTCCAGAAATCATCCACTTCTGTCATGCTTGCTACATTCCCAGCCAAAGAGCCATTGTCACCCCTGACCAGCAAGTTCTGTTTACCATCATTGCAGAATCCATTAACCAAATGTTGTAGGTCCAGCCAAGCCCAAACGAGACCCCACTTTCTATTGGAGGCTTGTTGGACCTCTATACCATGTCAGACCTTCCCAGAATAGCCCAAATTTTCCAAACCTTCATCATAGAGGAGTGTCATACTCCTGTAGAAAGTCCTCCATATGCTACCACCATTTTTTCTGAGAGAGGCAGACAAATCATAACCATGCTCTCTTGCATTTTAGGCTACACCTCTGATGAACATGTGAATGCGGTTGTCCTTGCCTTCCTTTCCATCTTTTGCCCAGGCAAGCCTCTTGCTACAATGTATAACTATGCTCAGTTCATAGCAGACATAATGAATGAGCAATTCACCAGACTACTAACCAAGAGAGTTTTCAAGTATTCTTTAGTTTTATTTCATATGTTCTTGTACTACCGGTCAGATAAATTCCCTGTCAGCATCCAGAAGTTGGATACCAAAGGAAATCCAAGATCAGTCATATATTGGACACCCTTGATCCAAAGGTACTCCATTGTATATACTTACAAGGACTTCATTGATTCATTTGTCCATCCAGTTATGAATATGTTAACCAGTAGCCCTCAGCCCAAAATCAGTCAAGAGATCAAAAGGGTGTTACAGTTGGCAAAGAACAGTAAAGTGGGAGACTAGTATCTGTACCAGAACCACACAGAGACAAGAATATATTGATGCCAATTTGCCCCTTACAAAATGCCCAAATACCTCCCCATGAGGATATTTGCACTAGAATACTTTAGGCAGATTATAAACTCTGATTGAGTAAATTTCCTAGCAGCTAGGAAGAAAACCCAATTCAAAACGAAAAATCAACTGGGCCCCTTCATTTGTAATACCAGAAAAGTTGGGCCAAAGGCAGATAAGATTTTGCAACAAATGAAATTCAAGAACAGCTTTATGTGGCAGTATGACCCTCATGGAGTCATAAATAAGCTAAGGCTCAAGGTCAAATTGGGACCTTTCATCCATCGTCCCAGACCAGACGTTGAGAGGTTTGCTAACCAATCAAAATGGTTGGAAAGCACTCTAATAGACATGGATAGTATTGTAGTTGATATGTGGAGAATACATTGACTGATGTAGAAAAACAAATTGATACAAGTTCCTTCCTGCAAGTTCCAGAACTAAGAGAACCAATGAATATTCCTCCTTTTTTATAGACTCCAGCAAATGAAGACAGGAATCCAAAGAGAAACAGGGAAGAAGGTTCCAGTTCAGCTATGGAAACCACAGATGAACAATTTGAGATCAGTTACAGGAAGAGGCCCAAGATTAATCCTGTAACTGAACAGGAAAACACCATTGACTCAGTGGAAATTACTGACACTGACACAATGGTGGAAAGGAGTAAAGGCCCATCAGCTTCAGGAGAAACTCACCAGCCCTCAACATCAAACACTCAACTTATTGAGAGACAACTCAGTGTTGAGGTTTCTTCATTCACCAGGCTTGTGGATAAAGAGAAGGATATCAAAGATAGATACAAGGAAATTAAGTTGAGGAATGAGAAGTTGAAGGCTGAGACTTATGCCCAATACTTCAAACACACACCTGCAAATCAAAACAGGTCTTTGACATAAAAACAGGAAAAATGCAAATGTCATTCATGCAACCTACAGTCCAGCAGCCAAAAACATCAGCAAACTATAGGAAAACGGATTTTGAGGTTTTGGCCAGTGATGTTCATCCCATTAACCAAATTGAGTTCCACAAGTAGGCAGGTGAGATGATTTATTCCACCTTGACACGTAAAGCTATGGCTGCACATAAGCTGCAAAGTTCATTGGACAATATCACTGCACAATACAAGCTGGAAAAGGCCTCCTCACAGGCTAAGGACAACAGAATAAAGTCACTAGAAGACTTGGTCATTGAGCTGGGACATGATCCTAATGACATCAAGGCTGCTGAGAAGTTGATAAAGAAAAAGAATAAGGACATTGTTACTCTCAAAAAACAACTCAAATTGCCTCATTCAGAGAACCCACAGACAAAAGAAGTCCACGAGAGCCAAACACATCAGGAAGAAATGATGGACCTTATTCTCCAACTTAATGATCAACTAAAGGAAATGGAGGAGTTAGACAGCTTGATACAGTTAAAACAAGCTAGTCTTCAGACTGCCACTGCTACTGTTATCCCAACAGTCACTACTGCAGTACCATCCACCTTGGCAACTTCATTGGCTCCTACAGCTCCACTGGCTACAGCACTACCAGCTACCACAACATCTACATCAGCAACATATTCGACAACAGTAGCAGCTCAGCCAGGTGATGAGGCAAGTAAGTTGGTCAAAGCAATGGAAGACATGTCCATTCAGACCACAAACATGAACAAGCTTAAGGAAAAGATAACCAGTCTAGAGAATGACAATAAGCTTGCCCAGATTATGCACAAAGAAGTACAAAAGGCAACCAGAATGAATGAAAGGATGAAGAGCTTAGAGAAAGAGCTGACATTAAAGGAGCCACTTGGCCAAGCTAAGGAACAATTGTGGGCCAATATCATTGACTCCATCAATGATATTTGGCCATCCATTCAAGTAATTTTTGTACAAAGTGACTTAGTGAAAGAAGCTACAAAAGCTATCCAGAGGGTTAAAGTTGAACTGGGAGACATGCCAGAAGCAGCTACTAGAATCATCCATTTCCTGAACTCCAAAAACAAATATGAATTGCAAGGATTGGACATAGCTCACAAGACAGGTACAATATTGGAGGTTAAGAAGGTGCTCACCAAGAGAAATTTGATGCAAAACCTTGAAGACAAATGCCAAACCATGCAACCGGCTATAGACAGGTTCATGGTAAAGTTTGATGTTTTGAGGCAAAAGGGTCTGCCCAATCCCTTGGTGATAAATGATAAATTAATGCCACAAGAGGATTACAACAAGAGAATAAGATAGGTAGCAAAGGATCAAGTAAATACTTCCTCTATGAAGGGGATGCCTACTGGACCTTTGACAACTTGTTTTACCTCCAGCATGAGGTAAAACACCTTTTTGTAAATAAACCCACTTTTACCAAATACACAGAGGCAAATGAAATCTACAGGAAAATGGTAAATATCCAATTACCAGATGCAGACACATGGGAGAAATTTAATGACTTACTGTAAAAATACAGAGTCAAAATGTAAATATGTACAGTAAGTGTTAAAACAACACAGTAAAATGAAAATGATATATCAGCCAGGTAAAAGAGTATCAGTGGAAAGTGTATCAGTTGAAAGGTCAAAGTACAAAGAAGAGCCAGCGTGAAGACGAACAGCAAGGCAGAGAATAAAAAGCAAAGTATCAAAGCATAAAGACAGCACAACCTAATAAACAGGGACAGCATACAGCGGTTGAACATCTGTCTTTTTCTTCTTGCATGAATATATTTCTTTCTCCTAGATTAATTCCCAAGACAGTTTGGGATATTTTGTAAATTAGAGTTTTATAAATACTTCATAATTCGAAGTATTGAGTGTGGATTGCTATACATTTGTAGAGTTGTATTGATCATAAACCTGAGGGCTATTGTACCAATTTTTCAAGTCAACAAACTGGACTACGTAATAAAGAGATTGCATTACAGGATTCATGTGTTGAGCTATTCCAGTGAAATATTTTCTTTGTCAAATTTGTTATTTTCTTATGTATCTCACAAACTTGAATGTTATCTAAAGCGAATGAATTAACTGGAAATTTATTTCAGAATTTGTTTAAGTACACTCTGTCTTGAACAGTTAATCATTTTTATGTTTTCTTCTGATATTCGGATTTGAGAATCTTTAATTGCTCTCCCATCCCGGTTGACCTCTTTCACTTCATTCAAAATCCAGTCTAAGGAACCCTTAATTTCTCCTTGGATCCGATTGAAAACCACTTCACCATCCAGCCTTGAGATCTGAAGTAACTTAGCTACCTTGCCCTGTAGACACTATTTTTAGAACTTGATCCAATCCTGTTTGCTTGACTTTTGACCCCATAGCCCAATGGTAAAAGACACCCCTTTGTCCATCTAAGTAAGTGATCCCACCACCAAATCCAAATCAAAACCCAAGTACAATCATAACTAGCCTAAAATCAATTAACTAAACAAAGTTAAATCATAAAGAGAGAGCCCTCTCTGAGCATTAGGAAGGCTAGATCCTAATCTCCAAAGTAGGTTTGTGGTTACCTCTAATCATTTCTTTCTTAACAACTCTAGAGAAATATTGGAGTGATAACATATTGGCGACCATACTGGGGACTTGATCCTCAGTGTAATAAAACTTTAAGGAAATCTTAATTCTCATCTTTTGCCCCTTAAGGTCATTTTAGAGTTGATGTTAAAAAGTTTCAAAAAACAATAAAAAACTTAAAATTCTGGCTCCCAAAAAGACTCACTATACCAAGGCAAATCCAGATCCAAACCCTGCTACAATAGTTGATGACCCTGACAGAATTTTAAGAAAACCAAAAAAGGTAGAAACTCAAGCAAGTAGTAGCTAGTTAATTAAAGCAAATTTACTCCCCGAGGAATTATCAACTTTAGAGGATATTCCATTTGATTTGTCATTTGACTTCTCATTGTTTAGAACTAAATCAGAAAATGCAATTCATGAAACTGTGTTAGACCCTAATTTTATTCAATTCAATGAGTCAAAAAAGGTGCCTATACATCCAGATTTAGATAAACTTGTGTTGGATACATTTGACAAGCTAGAAGCTTTAACCTCTACATTGATAAGCCATATAGACAATGCCTATCATCAACAATCAGTGGAATTAGCTTCCCTCACTGCTGCTACCTCTGAACTTTCAATAGAATCTTCAAATACTATAAATAAACCTTCATTTACTACCACCTCACCTATAATATCCACCACAGTTCATTCCCCTAAACCAGTATTCATCAGCGTCCTATCCAACCAAACTCCTCAACTTCATCTAGCTCATCTCCATCCATTTCAAGCCCTTCCTCAAGCACCCCTACTCTGCCCCCTAGTCAAACCAAAATCTCAGCCATGGCAGACAGATATGCACCTTTGGTTTTACCAGCACAACTCCATGCCATGCCACAAGATTATCAAAGCAAAATATTTCTTTTTGATGCTACTGGTTAGTATACTGCCCAATAGCATGTGAATAAAATGGCTGACTATTTTGGGTTGCATGAAATTGATGAGTCTGACGTACAAATGAGGTTGTTTGTCCAAACATTAACAGGGGATGTTAAGAAATGGTTCAAAGGTTTACCTGCAAATCATAGCCTAGATTTAGCTGCTTTTCATAGATTGTTCATTGATAGATGGGAAAGAAAGAAAAACCCTCTACAAATACTATCTGAATATGATAACATTAGAAAAGCTCCTAATGAATCAGTTCAAGATTATTGTAGTAGGTTCAATAGCAACTACAATGCAATCCCTGCTAATATTAAGCCTCCACCAGACCTAGCATTGATCAAATTCCCTGATGGTTTTGACACTAATATGTCATACCAATTAAGGGAAAGAAACCCTGAAACATTGGAACAAATGCAAAGTAATGTTGTTAGTGTAGAAGCCAATCTATTAGCTAAGAAAGCTAGGATGAGAAATGAAAAAAGAGTTGTCATTAAAGAGGAAACCTCCACTTCTGATGGTAAAATAGATAGTTTAGCAAAGAGTGTAGAAAGAATAATGGATAGATTAGAAAACATGGAAAGAAAAACTCAGTGGGAGAATCAACAGCGACCCCTAATAAGAAACCCCAACTTTAGGAAGAATCCTAACACTGGAAAGAATGCTATACCAGATCAACAAATTAGACCACCCTTCCAAGAAAACTATGCTGAGGGTTCACAAAACCATGAGGGAGAGGATGACACCTAGATAAACTTATTAGGGATTAAAAATGAAGATATTGTTTTTCTTATTCAAGAAGAACAGGAATTGTACATGCTACAACAATTCCAATTAGAATCTGGAGTCATTTGACTTTAAACAGGGCTATGAATCTGCTATATATGAGGTTCACAAACAGTATAGCCTAAGAAGCAAAAAGAATAATGAAATTCCCACTAAGAGATCAATCCAAACCCAAACTAAAAAGATAACAGAAGCTCCTGTGACTAAAATCCTACAAATCCTCCCTAGGGGAACTCAGGAGACTTCCAGCCCAAAAAATGTAAATATAACTTCATCTGAAACTCAAACTGAAACTGTTACTCAAACCATTCCAATTGAGAGAATTCAAAACAAAACAGTTGAGACACAAACTAAAGTGCCCAGTACTGAAAAAGAAGATAAAAATACACAAACCACATTTGCCAAGGAAAATCTCATCAAGTCAAACAAAACTCAATTTCCATTCAACATTAAGACTGAGGTAGCAAAATTGAAAATATCAGTTCCTTTGACGGAGCTAGTGAAAAATGAATCATATAGGTCACAAATCACTGAAACATTAAATATAGGTGAAAGAGAGGATGCTATAAACTTGAACGATGATCAACCTGAGTTATTGTTTGGTCATGAAGTAAATGGTACACATCAACAAGGGGGTATCCCTCCTTTCTACATTAGCTTGAATGTTCATGATAAAATCTTACATAATGCTATGCTAGACTCAGGGGCATCCCATAACTTAATGCCAAAAGCAATCATGGAGAGACTAAATTTAGATATCACCAGACCATACAAGGACCTCTTTTCCTTTGATTCTAGCCAAGTCAAATGCCTTGGCCCGATTAAAGATTTGTGTGTGACTCTAGTCCAATGCCCAGCAAAGAGTATTGTCATGGACATAGTAGTTGTTGATATCCCACCCAAGTATGGAATGTTGTTATCTCGCTCATGGGGAGCAAAATTGCAAGGATCTTTACAGTTAGATATGTCATATGCCACCATCTCTGTTTTTGGTCAACAAAGGAAACTTTACAGAGAGACCTTGATGAAATACATGGTGAGTAGTGCAAAAAAACCACAGAATTTCCCTATATACTCCATGCATTCTGATATGGACTCTTTTATCTTGTACAATTCAGAACATGACAAAAATGAAATCACAGTTGTAGAAGAAAAATACAAAGCTCCTGATAGTGAAAACATTTTTCATGAGTCCCTATGGCATTTAGATTTTGATGGCTCTGTGAATAGATTAGGAGCAGGTGCAGGAGTGTGGATTCACAACATGGAAAATAATCATTCTGAAGGTCATGCATTTAGATTAAACTTTAAATGCACAAACAACATGGCAGAATATGAAGCTCTAATCTTAGGACTACAAATGGTTAGAAAACTTGGAGCCAAGAGAGTTTCTATAATGGGAGACTCATAATTGATTATAAAACAAATCAAAGGTGAATACTTTGTAAATAATCCCAGACTTAGCCAATATAGAGAGACTGTCCTAGATTTGGTTAAAGACTTTCTCGAAACTGATTTTGCTGCTATTCCTAGGAAACAGAACATGCAAGCTCACAGTCTGACCACTTTTGCTAGTACCTACAAATTGTCTTTTCAGCCCAACCACCAGTACACTGTAGAAGTAAGACATAGACCTGTTATACCTAACAATTCAAAATATTGGCAGATTTTCTCACAAGATTCCCAAAGTTATGATTTCATGAATGTTGAAGGAGAGTTTCAAAACTGTAATATAGATACAGATTGTACAATAGACAATGACATAGATAGTGAAATAGATATAAATGCTTTATATCTGAATAAACCCACTAATTTCACTAAAGTAGAAATAGATAACTTAAAAAATGTAGAAATAAAAGAAATGATGAATGATGATCCTAAAATTTTGAGCCTTAAAAATAACTTTTGGCCTAAGGGATTAGTCCCATTAGAAGATTTGTTTGATTCAAACAATGTAGCTAGGAAACCAAAAATGGATCCTTTAAGCGCAAATATAGAAGAATGTAACATAGGAACTGAAGAAAAACCCAAGCTTATCAAAATATCAAAAGCCTTACCTCCAGATGAAAAGATTAAATACATAAGTCTGTTCAAAGAGTTTCAAGATGTCTTTGCCTGGAGTTATGAAGACCTTAAGTCTTATGACACCAACATAATTCAACATAAGATACCTATCAAAGAAGATCATAAACCCTTTAAATAGAAGCTTAGGAGAATTAATCCAGTTCTTATGCCACTCATTGAAAAGGAAGTAAAAAGGATGTATGATGCCCAAATCATAGCTCCCATCAGATATTCAGATTGGGTCTCTAATTTGGTCACTACTAGGAAGAAAACAGGAGAAATCAGACTCTGTGTTGATTTCAGAAACTTGAACAAAGTCTCATTAAAAGACAACTATCCTCTCCCAAAAATGGACCACATTCTTCAGAGGGTAGTAGGCTCATCCAGAATTTCATTGCTTGATGGATTTTTTGGATACAACCAAATCTTAGTTCAACCAGAGGACCAAGCAAAGACTGCATTTACTACTCCTTGGGGTACTTTCATGTATTTGAAGATGCCTTTTGGACTGATGAATGCAGGAGCAACATTCCAGAGAGCTATGGATATAGCCTTTGCCAAAGAAATCCATAACTTTCTAGTTGTTTACCAAGATGACATCACAGTCTTTTCTAAATCAGATAACGAACATCTAGATCACCTAAGAAGAGTTTTCATTAAATGCAGAAAATTTGGTATTTACATAAATCCCAAAAAGACACTCTTTGGTCTAGAAGAAGGTAGACTGTTGGGACACATAATATCCAAAGATGGAATTAAGATAGATCCAGCTAGAATAGAGGCTATCTTGACTATCACTCATCCTAGAAACATCAAAGAATTATAGTCATTTTTAGGCAAAATAAATTTTCTTAGGAGATTCATTTCAAACTTAGCAGAATTAATTAGAGAACTAAATAACATGTTAAGGAAAGATTCAACACTTAAGTGGACAATAGAGGCTAAACAGTCTTTTGAGGCCATTAAAGAAGCCCTTACCAAAACTCCAATCCTCATAAGTCCTGATTTCCAAAAAGATTTTATAATTTTTTCTTTTGCTTTAGAACATACTATTGCAGCAGTCTTGTTGCAAAAGAATGATCAAGGATATGAGCAACCTATTGCATTTTTCAGTAAATCTTTAAGAGATGCCACACTAAAGTACAACATAATGGAAAAACAAGCACTAGCTTTAGTGAAAGTTATTCAGAGTATACATCTTGTATTCACACATCATTGCTTATGTTCCAAATTCAGTGGTAAAGGACATTCTGAAACAGAATGAGCCTGAAGGAAAGAGAGGCAAATGGATTGCCACTATTTTGGAATATGACATAGAAATAAAGCCTACAAAACTTATCAAAGGCCAAGGTTTAGCTAAACTCATGGCTGAATCAAACTGTCAGGCCTTAGATATAAATTTCATTGGTGCCTTAGATGATCAGGAAGAGATGGCGACTCCACAGATCAATGAACCTTTTACAGATTCACCTTGGTATGCAGATATCATATTTGTTTTACTAAACTTACAAGCTCCTCCTGGTTTATCTAGAACTAAAGCTAGATTTTTGAAAATGAAATCAATGAAATATTGTATCATAGATAATGCTTTATTTTGGAAAGATAATGGTGGCATTGTATTAAATTGCTTATTGAAAGATAAAGCTGACAAAGTTATGTAATAATTTCATGTAGAAGATTGTGGAGGACACCTATATTGGAAAACAACCACTGACAAGATTCTAAGGGCAAGCTTTTACTGGCCCACCCTTTTTGCAGATGTCAAGAAACATGTGACCTCTTGTCATAAGTGCCAGATATTTTAGGGTAAAAGGAAGTTTTTACTTTTACCTCTCAAACCTATATCCAAAGAAATGCCCTTTCAACAATGGGGTTTAGACTTCATTGGGGAAATTCACCCAGCCTCCTCAGCCCAGCATAAATGGATTGTGACAGCCACTGATTACTTTACTAAATGGATAGAAGCCATCCCTTCTACACAAGCCACAGTCTCTGTCATTATCTCATTCCTTAAAAACAATTTCCTTTCAAGATTTGGATGCCCCCAAAAGCTCATTACTGATAATGCAGCTGCTTTCAAATCCAAGAAAATGGTAGACTTTTGTAACAAATATCACATTACCCTTGGCCATTCCATTGCCTATTACCCTCAAGGTAATGGACTTGCAAAATCCTCAAACAAAAGCCTTGTTAATATTATCAAGAAACTACTGGAAGACAACAAGAAGACATGGAACAAAAGGTTGGTAAATGCCTTATGGGCAGACAGACTAACTACCAAAAAGTCCATTGGTACATCTCCCTATCAGTTAGTATATGGTATGGATGCTATTTTTCCATCCTTTTTAAGAGTGCCAGTGATGAAGATTATTCAAGAGTTGCAGGTAGAACCAAATGATATCCAAAGGAGGATAAATCAGACAATACACTTGCAGCAAACCAGAGAAGACGTCTATGTCAAATCACAAGTGATGCAAGATAAAATCAAAAAGATTTTTGACAAGAAAACTAAAGCTAATGATTTTTACATAGGTGATTAAGTTCTCAAATGGGATTCTAGAAGAGAAGAGAAAGGTAAACATGGCAAATTTGATTTCCTATGGCAAGGCCCTTATATCATTTATGGTTACAGAGGTAACAATGCATTTTTCTTGAGAGAGTTAGATGGAACAAATCTACCAGGAGGACCTGTCAATGGTAGAATGTTGAAGCATTACTTATCCACAGATTAACAGTAGTTCACTTTACTTTACTCATTGTATATAACATTACAGCGTTTAGATTGGATTGGATGGTAATCTTTTAAAAGTTGAAGCCCAGAGAGAAGGCCGTGAGTTTTGAAGGGTTCACCATCATAAGTATGAATAAAGCAGAATCACATAAGAGTAGTTTACAATTTAACTACAGTCACAATTTCAAAGGCTACTGATCTTGAAGTTCTTGACATTTCACCATGAAATGCCATCCCCATGTGGAGCCACTATTAGGGTCCTATAATAATAGGATTGATTATTTTGAATTGGCTATGGTCAGTCTTGTAATATTGTACATACTTTTGCTTTCTGCAAAAAGTTTTCCATATTAAAAAATAAATAATATAAAGAGGGTATGTCCTAAAAGAACAATCAAAGGACAAAAACAAAGAAAAAATATCAAAAAAGTGAAAATATTAACCCAAACAAAAAAAAGATCATGAAAGTGTGCAAATTCAAATGCCACTACCATTGCTTTACTTTGTAAAATAAGATTGTGTGCAGCTTGTTAGAAATGCCACAATACATGATGGTCAAATAGCTTAATCTTGACTCATTCATGCTTTAAATTTCATGTTGATAGATAGAGAATAAAGATCTAGCCAAACTGTTTAACCTTAGCAGATCAGTAGTTAGGTAGAAAATAAAAATGAGCTCATCAGTTTAATCTGAGCCATTGGAAGTTATAAGGTTAGAATTAGATAGTGTGCTTGACAAAAGAAAAGAAAATAAAGAGTCAGCAAGCTCAAATGCACCCAATGAAATGAAGAAAAAATGTTAGGGTAAATAAAGGGTAGGTAAAAGAAAGGTTGCAAATACACAAGGTTGTTGAGTCAAAAGCACATTTATCATGCTTAATCCTATGTTTCATGTGCAGGAGGAAATGTGAGAAAGAAAGGATATTCACAAGTTTGTTTACTAATTTCCCCTCATTTCACTACACCCCCACATGCTTATTTGCTAATTTCCCCATTATCCCTTCATCACTTATAAATACCCTTTGTCCCCTCATTTTGACCTTTAACCCTTGGTTTCACACATTTCCCTAGAAATTACCCTTCAAAAATCATCCCCCCTTCCCAAAACCCCTTTCCCTAGTGTGAAACCCATTCCCCATTGCAAATATTATTTCCCCCATTACTAATTTCTCTTTTCCCCTGGAAAACCCACAAAAACCCCCTTATCCTAAGTATTTATTCCCCCGTTTTATCTAATTAACTTCCCCGCTTCATATTTCCCCGATACCCTTTTTTAACCCACCAACCCTTGGTGTAGTTAAAAAACCCCGCCACATAAACCATGGTCCCACCTTAATTAACCATATGTTTATATTGAAAATCCCAACATTATTGGTTAAATAATTACAATTAACTGTAATTAAATCCCAGGCCCCGCAAATCTCTTTCCCGATTCGCTCCGTGCAACTCAACTGCGTGATAGCCCTCCGATTTCCTGCCCCCAGATCCAACGGTGTACAACCATATCGCGCGGATTCATCATCCGACCGATAATAACCCGAGAGCACGCGAGATTCGCGGTTTTGCCTAGGCACTGTTCTGCTACGTGGCGGCACCAGGTTAGATCATGTGCTCGCGAAAAATACTGCCTGCCCTCCAAAAGTGGTGCGATGGCCCAGAAAACCACCTCCCCGCCTAAACCAAAAACTACCCACTATTCATTGATTATTTCCGCGCCAAAATGTGGCCAAAAAGCCCCAATTCGCACTTTTCTTGCATTTTCACTGAAAACTACTACTTAGCCATTTGCGACACCCTGAAACCTTTGCGACCAATTCGACCACCTTTTGCCACCTGAAGAAGCTTTGGATACCCAATTGAAGCAACCAGTTCACAGTTGAAGCCACAGTACCTTTTG
This sequence comes from Pinus tabuliformis, assembly GCA_031772625.1. Classification (NCBI taxonomy): domain Eukaryota; kingdom Viridiplantae; phylum Streptophyta; class Pinopsida; order Pinales; family Pinaceae; genus Pinus; species Pinus tabuliformis. The sequence goes on along the minus strand of CM062809.1, from coordinate 543,669,924 downwards.
CATTCACCACTGAACCTGGTCTACATGTCAAACCATCAATTTCCAGGTATTCTTGGAAAAAACTATAACAGCCCTTGAATTTGAAAACACACAGTTTAAATTGAAAGGTTAATTAGTTGAATTAATTAAAGAAACTTTCCTGAATTGAAAAGAAACATATTTATACATCCCAAACTCTTTTTACAAACTGTAATTACCCTCCCAGTGTTCCAGAGCTTCCAAACCTCACTTCTGAAACCACTACAAGCCTAATTCATATCTGTAAACCCAATTATGGCTTCCCAAACCTCTCTGGACGTGAGACCTCTGCAAACCCCTCACCTGGACATCGACCACCTTGCATTAGCAAACAGAGACTTCCAAATAAAGGACACAGCTTCCCCTACTTACCTTCTAAAGCTCCACTGCTGGAGTAAGGACAAGTTCTTAAACCAAAACGATGACATTCACCTTTGGGAGTCTAATTTGCCCAAGTATTTGTTTCCAGAAGTACACCCATTCCCAGAAATCATCCACTTCTGTCATGCTTGCTACATTCCCAGCCAAAGAGCCATTGTCACCCCTAACCAGCAAGTTTTGTTTACCATCACTGCAAAATCCATTAACCAAATGTTGCAGGTCCAGCCAAGCCCAAATGAGACCCCACTTTCTATTGGAGACTTGTTGGACCTCTATACCAAGTTAGACCTTCCCAAAATAGCCCAAATTTTCCAAACTTTCATCATAGAGGAGTGTCATACTCCTACAGAAAGTCCTCCATATGTTGCCACCATTTTTTCTGAGAGAGGCAGACAAATCATAACCATGCTCTCCTGCATTTTAGGCTACACCTCTGATGAACATGTGGATGAGGTTTTCCTTGTCTTCCTTTCCATCTTTTGCCCAGGCAAGCCTCCTGCTACAATGTATAACTATGCTCAGTTCATAGCAGACAAAATGCACGAGCAATTCACTAGACTACCAACTAAGAGAGTTTTCAAGTATTCTTCAGTTTTATTTCATATGTTCTTGTACTACCAGTCAGATAAATTCCCTGCCAACATCCAGAAGTTGGATACCAAAGAAAATTCAAGATCAATCATATATTGGACACCCTTGATCCAAAGGTATTCCACTGTATTTACTTACAAGGACTTCATTGATTCATTTGTCCATCCAGTTATGAATATGCTAACCAGTAGCCCTCAGCCCAGAATCAGTCAAGAGATCAAAAGGGTGTTACAGTTGGCAAAGAATAATAAAGTGGGAGACTGGTATCTGTACCAGAACCACACAGAGATAAGAATATATGGATGCCAACTTGCCCCTTACAAACTGCCCAAATACCTCCCCATGAGGATATTTGCACTAGAATACTTTAGGCAGATTATAAATTCTAATGAAGTAAATTTCCTAGCAGCTAGGAAGAAAACCCAATTCAAAATGAAAAATCAATTGGGCCCCTTCATTTGTAATACCAGAGAAGCTGGACCAGAGGCAGATAAGATTTTGCAACAAATGAAATTCAAGAACAGCTTTATGTGGCAGTATGACCCTCATGGAGTCATAAATAAGCTAAGGCTCAAGGTCAAATTGGGACCTTTCATCCATCATCCCAGACCAGACATTGAGAGGTTTGCCAACCAATCAGAATGGTTGGAAAACACTCTAATAGACATGGATAGTACTGTAGTTGATGTAGAGAATACATTGATTGATGTAGAAAAACAGATTGATACAAGTTCCTTCCTGCAGGTTCCAGAACTAGGAGAACCAATGAATATTCCTCCTATTTTACAGACTCCAGCAAATGAAGACAAGAATCCAAAGAGAAACAAGGAAGAAGGTTCCAATTCAGCTATGGAAACCACAAATGAACAATTTGAGATCAGTTACAGGAAGAGGCCCAAGCTTAATCCTGTAACTGAACAGGAAGACACCATTGACTCAGTGGAAATTACTGACACTGACACAATGGTGGAAAGGAGTAAAGGCCCATCAACTTCAGGAGAAACTCACCAGCCCTCAACATCAAACACTCAACTTATTGAGAGATAGCTCAGTGTTGAGGTTTCTTCATTCACCAGGCCTGTGGATAAAGAGAAGGATATCGAAGATAGATACAAGGAATGAGAAGTTGAAGGCTGAGATTTATGCCCAATACTTCAAACACACACCTGCAAATCAAAACAAGTTGATGTCAGCCTTTGACATAAACACATGAAAAATGCAGATGTCATTCATGCAACCTATAGTCCAACAGCTAAAAACATCAGCAGACTATAAGAAAACAGATTTTGAGGTTTTGGCCAGGGATGTTCATCCCATTGACCAAATTGAGTTCCACAAGCAGGCAGGTGAGATGATTTATTCCACCTTGACAGGTAAAGCTATGGCTGCACATAAGCTGCAAAGTTCATTGGACAATATCACTGCACAATACAAGCTGGAAAGGCCTCCTCACAGGCCAAGGACAACAAAATCATGTCACTAGAAGACTTGGTCATTGAGCCGGGACATGATCCTAATGACATCAAGGCTACTGAGAAGTTGATAAAGAAAAAGAATGAGGACATTACTGCTCTCAAAAAACAACTCAAATTGCCTCATTCAAAGCACCCATAGACAAAATAAGTCCTTGAGAGCCAAACACATCAGGAGGAAATGATGGACCTTGTTCTCCAACTTAATGATCAACTGAAGGAAATGGAGGAGTTAGACAACTTGATACAGTTAAAACAAGCTAGTCTTCAGACTGCCACTGCTACTGTTATCCCAACAGTCACTACTGCAATACCATCCACCTTGGCAACTTCATTGGCTCCTACAGCTCCACTGGCTACAGCACTACCAGCTGCCACAACATCTACATCAGCAACAGGTTCGACAACAGTAGCAGCTCAGCCAGGTGATGAGGCAAGTAAGTTGGTCAAAGCAATGGAAGACATGTCCATTCAGACCACAAAGATGAACAAACTTAAGGAAAAGATAACTAGTCTAGAGAATGACAATAAGCTTGCCCAGATTATGCACAAAGAAGAAGTACAGAAGGCAACCAGAATGAATGAAAGGATAAAGAGCTTAGAGAAAGAGCTGACATTAAAGGAGCCACTTGGCCAAGCTAAGGAACAATTATGGGCCAATATCATTGACTCTATCAATGATATTTGACCATCCATTCAAGTAATTTTTGAACAAAGTGACTTAGTGAAAGAAGCTACAGAAGCCATTCAGAGGGTTAAGGTTGAACTGGGAGACATGCCAGAAGAAGCTACTAGAATCATCTATTTCCTAAACTCCAAAAACAAATATGAATTGCAGGAATTGGACATAGCTGACAGGACAGGTACAATATTGGAGGTTAAGAAGGTGCTCACCAAGAGAAATTTGATGCTAAACCTTGAGGACAAATGCCAAACCATGCAACTGGCTATAGACAGGTTCATGGTAAAGTTTGATGTTTTGAGGCAGAAGGGTCTGCCCAATCCCTTGGTGATAAATGATAAATTAATGCCACAAGAGGTTTACAACAGGAGGATAAGAGAGGTAGCAAAGGATCGAGTAAATACTTCCTCTATGAAGAGGATGCCTACTGGAAAGGTCCTATATCAGACTTTTGAGAACTTGTTTTACCTCCAGCATGAGGTAAAACATCTTTTTGTAAATAAACCCACTTTTACCAAGTACACAGAGGCAGATGAAATCTACATGAAAATGGTAAATATCAATTACCAAATGCAGACACATGGGAGAAATTGAATGACTTACCGTAAAAATACACAGTGAAAATGTAAAAATGTATAGTAAGTGTTAAAACAGCACAGTAAAAGGAAAATGATAGATCAGCCAGGTAAAAGAGTATCAGTTGAAAGTATATCAGTTGCGAGGTCAAAGTACAAAGAAGAGCCAATGTGAAGACCAACAGTAAGGCAGAGAATAAATAGCAAAATATCAGAGCATAAAGACAGCACAACCTAATAAATAGGGACAACATATATCAGTTGAACATTTGTCTCTATCTTATTGCATGAAAATATTTCTTTCTCCTAGATTAATTCCCAAGACAGTTTGGGATATTTTGTAAATTAGAGTTATATAAATACTTCATAATTCGAAGTATTGAATGTGGATTGCTATACATTTGTAGAGTTGTATTTACTATTGATCATAAACCTAAGGGCTATTGTACCAATTTTTCAAGTCAACATACTGGACTGAGTAATATAGAGATTGCATTACAGGATTCATGTGTTGAGCTATTTCAGTGAAGTATTTTCTTTGTCAAATTTGTTATTTTCTTATGTATCTCACAAACTTGAATGTTATCTAAAGTGGATGAATTAACTGGAAATTTATTTCAGAATTTGTTTAAGTACACTATGTCTTGAATAGTTAGTCATTTTTATGTTTTCTTCTGATATCCGGATTTGAGAATCCTTAATTTCTCTCCCATCCCAGTTGACCTCTTTCACTTCATTCAAAATCCCGGTCTAAGGAATGCTTAATTGCTCCTTGGATCCGATTGAAAACCACTTCACCATCCAGCCTTGAGATCTGAAGTAACTCAGCTACCTTGCCCTGTAGACACTATTTTTAGAACTTGATCCAATCCTGTTTGCTTGACTTTTGACCCCAGAGCCCAATGGTAAAAGACACCCCTCTGTCCATCTAAGTAAATGATCCCACCACCAAATCCAAATCAAAATCCAAGTACAATCATAACTAGCCTAGAATCAATTAACTAAACAAAGTTAAATCATAAAGAGAGAGCCCTCTCTGAGCATTAGGAAGGCTAAATCCTAATCTCCAAAGTAGGTTTGTGGTTACCTCTAATCATTTCTTTCTTAACAACTCTAGAGAAATATTGGAGTGATAACACTGGGGACAACTGTTTTCTGCTACTATTGCTTCGCTCAGCTGATGTCCTTTAGTTCTCCTACGATGCGCAATCACCCTCTAATACCATGTTGAAGTTTCTAAGTTTACTTAATTAGAAAGCCTCCATGCACTTTATCTGATTTATTCCTACATACTTGTTATTTTCCTTAACAAGTTATTTACAATGTAAATACTGAAAATAAACACTAGTGCATGCTCAACATATTGCAGATCAACAACTAAAAGAAACAGAAACAAACACACCATATGACACCATTATTTTTGGACTAATGTCCCCGGAAAAACCCAATGTGAGAAAACCGGTGCAGCTATCAAGGATTTTCTTATTAAGCAATATCATAGTACAATATGGGTATCGAAATTGGCCTACCCAACAGAAAATTTCCTTGGCAGTAATACCTCTCAATTTCTAACAAATCTCTTGGCTGAAACCCCGGATAATCCTTCCGGCAACTACTCAGCACAAATCTGCCCCAAAAACCCCAACGTCAGCCTCTCTCTGGACTGCGTCTATCCCTCTCTGCCTCACGCTGGGTTTGCGTCAGCCCTAGGAGGCCCTATGTCAGCCCTCTGGCCCTCTGCATCAGCAACGCTGGCCTCTCTGAGACTCTGCGCAGCTCCTGGCTGCCTCTGCGTGAGCCCTAGCTGGCTCTGCATCACTCTCCTTGGCTACTGTGTTGCTCTCCTAGAACTATCTCTGCCTCTCTATCTCTCTGTACTCAAATGCCCCTCAGTTGCATCTCCCAATCACTAATTCTATCTCTCTTAGCAAACCCCGCTCTAGAGAATAGAATGACTGATCACTCTGGTGTCTTCTCCAAGTGACCCTCAAGCCTCCTCTTATACTTTTCCTATTGACATATCAACGGCCAAGATTAAGTCTCTAATCGACAGCTAATACTAGATCTGGCTTGATCCATGTCTTTTGGACCATTCTAACACAGTTTCATATTAATCCACATTAATATTTTATTTTCCCTAAGTTTAGACTTAGGGACTCCATTAAAAATATTAATTATTTTAATATCTCCTGAACTGTTTAGAATCTACCCAAACCCTTTCTGGGAATTGGAGATCTCATGTGCCCCAACCTCTCCACCAAATTTCGTGGCTAGAGCACATCCGATGCTACCCTAAATCAACAGTTGGGCTCTCTAAGAATCCTGATGATGTCCATAAGTGCCAAAATGATGAGTTGGGCTTCCAAAAATAATGGACAAGGGGTTGGCCCCTTGTTCTCCACATAATAAATCTGTGGTGCTCCCAATGGTTGTGAGGGCACACAAGTGACTTCATGGGTCTCCGAGTCGAAGATGCCTGTAGACCATCTGTAAGGGCTCAGATGATAGTGTAGGTGATACCATATCATCCTACAAATCTTGGGTCAGCTGCCAAATGCATGGTACATGTTGAAGAATCAAAGGTAATTAGGTGTAGTGTGATTCTTCTTCTTGACTTCATAACAATTTGTGGAGTCTTTTTACTTTTTCTTGTTAACTCAATCTTATTCTTCGTCTTATTAATGCATGTGTGTGTACTTCATCAAACTGCAACCAAAAACATAAGAGCAAGAACACAAGATGTTGCCTCTTTGCCAGGGCCAAAACCTCTCCTCTTGAGAGAAAAACCCTTCGGTAAATTTCTCTTATTGAAGCTTCTTATTTATCAATGCCAAACCCTAGACCCTTGACAAGAATATCCTCCAAGCACAAGTCAAGTCCTTCCTCCTTTCTGCACCTTGTCTCACTGGCACTTTGTTCTTCTTCTTCCAGCACTTCGTCCTCCTCCTTCCAGCACTTCGTTCTTCTTTCAACTGTTGATATATCTGGTTGCACTTGCTCTAGAAGAGACACTTATCCTTGATCTTTGATGAGACCCTTTCACATGGAATGATGTCTTCCTTTTCTTCACCAAACAATGAACTTGTATGACTGTAATGGGAGGGTTGTTATGACAGCAGAGACAACCTCCTCGCATGTGTGACTGTAATAGGCATTAGAACAACCCTATTACCTTCGTTTCTCTTCCTTGTTTCTTCGCTTGAATGGGAGTCCCTTTAGGCCTATATTTTCTAGCCCAAACGATGTGAGGGGTGGTGCTGATATACTATTGTTGTTATGATCGTAGAGAGGCCTCTTTTCTCGCACGTGTGACTGTGTTTTTACCCTTAGATCAACTCTCACAACTTCGGTCTTGTCTTCTCCTTCTTCGTTGCACTAGAGGCTCCTTCTATTTGACTTCTTTCACCCTTTCCTCAGCTCTCTTACTTCACTGATTTCAGAGATGATTGCGTTATCTTTTGAGGGAGTGGACAACCTCTATATATAGAGGTTTGTCCCACCTTTAGGCCAACTTGAGGTCGACTAGAGGTTGACTAGAGGAGAGTAGGCCGACTTGACATATATAATTTGGATTGCTTCTTTTGATGGTGCTACATGCTTGGAGGGGACTTGACTTTTCCTAGAGGTGTCTTCTTTGACTCTAATACATAATTATACCTAGTGTAACATGCCCTTAATGTCTTCAACATAATTCTTTTGACTCTTTGACTCACCTATAGCACTTTAACATGTGCTAGACCTATTTCAATGAGCAAGAAACTCATTGACATATATTATAAAAATAATATTTATTTTCTTGAATAAATACAAATATCAAAAGTACATTTATGAAGATCGAACCTAGTTACATTTCCTTCAACAGTACATATGTGGGGCTGGCTGGGCAAAGGTGAACTAAGTGCATCTTCCTCATCCAATAAGGGAATCTCAAGCAGTCTCTAAACATCTCTGGGGATCCATGGAGTGTTTTCTAATGTTGTGGAGGCCCATGGCTCTTAATACACACTGTACATGTGCCAATGTAGCCCTCTGGAGGGTTAGGACCCTGTATAGGGAGACCAAACCTAAGATGGAGACCATTTGCAATCCTAGATAAGATCCAATGCGTCCCCTAGCCTTCCAGTACAAGAAGTCATCAAGGAATCAAGTAAAAGAGCTTAAAAACCATGGACCGCAAATGGGGACTTCATAATGGTTTGCCCTTCAATAATGGGCTTTGGCATGTGCTAATGTCTCCAAACTCCAAATGCGATTAACCAAATATCCTATTAGGTGGTTTTTACCTTTAAAGGGGATAATATGTCCAAGGTACATCCTTTAAAAGGTGGTGGCATGTGATAAAGAGGTGAATGGAGTAGGGAATGAGAAGGGGCGGCCCTGGGCCACATGCAGGGGTACAAGGGTAGCTAGTAGAAGGGAAGCCCACACTTGGGTATATAATGTATAGGAGGGAGTAATCGTGATACATGAAGCACCCCAGCCTTGATTTTTCCACCCTTTTTTATATGTCTTTTGTCTTTTTATGATTTTTCTTTAATTAACTGCACGGGGTGCAAGGGGTAAGAGCATGATGTGTGAGATATAGCAGTGGATACCCCCTTTTAAGATAGGGCAGTTCATTGCCCACTAGGGGTTGGGACGATCATGGGTTCCATATGATGAAGGAGGCTCATAGAACCTGTAGGAACCAAGGTGATGGCCATGATGATGGGGTAGAGCTCATGTATTGGCTTTTGCCCACATGCTAAATGTATTTGTCCTAACTATCTTTTGCATTTTGTGGTACGTTTTCCTGTTGAATGTGGCTAATTGTACTTTTACTTTTCTTTTTAGCTACATCAACCTCCAGGGCATCATTCTAGGCCTGACCTAAGATGTGGGCAAGGGGAAGGGGAGAGCTAGCCCTATGTGGACCCAGTGGAAGAATGTGGACCCAGGTGGGAGAAATGATGAATGGGGCAATAATGAGTCGAAAAGGGGGAATATATGCAGATAAGGGAGGAAGACCATGCAACCAAAATCAAGGTTTCTCATGAAATACCATTCCTAAAGCCAAGTGGTCAATAAAAGAGATCCCACGGGGCTAGAATCCAAGGTTCATATCCAAAAAGGGGTCTAGGGGACGAGCACAAATCTAGCCCATTCTTTCCGCTAAATCCCCCCATTAATCCATGCCTAGAAGTTTCCATGATAAGCAAACTACAATACTCAATTACCAAATGACAAGGCATACCCTTAGGTTCGAGGGGCCCACCTTCAAACATACGATCATGACAAATGGGTGAGGGACAATTACCAAATGACGAGGCATACCTTTAGGTTCGGGAGGCCCACCTTCAAACACACAATCATGACAAATGGGTGAGGGACCACATGGCTGGCTTAAGTGGCGAAGAAGTGGCACAATGAGCTAGTTGGTGGCTGCAAGGGGTTGTTGGCTACTGGCTGAGGACCATCTTGAAGAAAAGTTTTCTCCTAGGGATATCACCCACAAAATGATGGGTAACAAGGCCCAAGGAAGAGCCACAATAGAGGAAAAGGGTTTCTCTTTGAGGTAGTTTGCTCTCAAGGAGGTCATCTTCAGCCCAAGAAGTTGTGACACCTTAGTATGTTGTGGAGAGGGAGTTGCAGGCCTTATTGATGAAGAAAAGGAGGGCAGAAAGGTCGAGACTACTTGCAAAAGAAGGGTCGCACCTTAGATCTATTGCTCCCTATAAGGAGATTGTTCAAATGCCCTAGTTGATTGTACAGCGGTTGCAATAGGATTCCACAAACCTTAGCATGCAAGGAAAAGGCCTAGATGCTAGGACTACATGTGACCAGGAGGGTTGATCTTCATCAAATCATAGCGAGGAAGGTTAAGGGCCTATGTGGCCTAGTTCAAGGAATGACAAGCCTATAAGGTGAGGCCGCATGACTGTTCAAAACAGCTGGTGCATTTGGACAAGGCAGCCGCAAAGTTAAGTCTGCTCAAAATTGGCTAGAAGTTGGGCCAAGCAGTGGAGATTTGGGCTAAGTGGAAAAGTTCTTTCAGGACGTGTAGTAGTAGTAGTATGGGTGCCTGAGTACAATGAAAGGTAGGAATACCGATCACTGTTAGAGGCTTGATTTTGATGCCCTAGTAAGGGTTGGTTCCTATGCACAGAATCTCCTAAAGGTGAGCTCCTTAAATCTAATGTTGAAGGCCGCAAACAACTGTAAGGACAGAGGTTTGGGTTGATAGTGCAGGGAAGAAAGTGTTTGATGAAGTTTGTTCAAGGGTTTGAACAGCAGATTTGTGTGTTCCCTAGATGTGGTCCTTTAGAGGGGTTGAAAGGATGCTTAGAGGGTCCCAAAACTGAGCAATTTGCGGTACAAATTGTAGTATAGAGGGTAGTGCTCTTGTGGCCCTAGATCAGTCAAGAAATATTGTATGTGGACAGTGGTGTAGGTTTGTTCCTAAAGGAGTCGGAGCAGCAGTTTTGGTCGCAGCTTAGGAGCAGATTGGAGGACTGTAACAGTTGTCACATTGTGCCCTAAGTGCAGTACTTATAAAGGAGCATAAGTCTGCTAGGAGTGGCAGAAATGTTGAAGCTCAAGGTTGATCTTTGAAGTGACAAAAGAAGTAGTGGAGACAGCTTAGTATTCAAGTTATTCAACCCTAGTTCACTGTGTATAGATGGACTTCTACAGTGAAAGCATGTAGCCTCCAAGCCCTTGACGTGTCTTCTATATAGTAGCAGAGGAAGGCAGAAGTGGGCAGACCAAGGAGTTGTTCATAAACGGATTTGTGAACAGTTGATCGAAGACCCTATGTGTTGCATCCTTGCTGGACAAAGGAGCATCTAGAGGGAAAAGTTATTAAGCCGAGTTCAGTGACCTAAAGGAGTAGAGTTCATTGATAAAGGAAGATTGAGGAGCTGCAAAATGGGAGGCAAGAGGAGCCACTAGATGTGCTCAGGACACATGGATTGAAAGGGCACCACCTCAGCAAGTAGGTCAAGTGTTGTCTTGTTCAAGGTAGATTGGTTGTCAAAGTGACTGACACGAAGCCCTAGTTATATTCTTATATGACTGATCGTAAAGGGCCATGATCCCTGGTACTGGAGCCCTAGATTGTTGTATTATAGTTTTTTAATATAACGAAGAAGGGCTGAAAATGTTATAAATTGTCATATGCGCTAGTTGATTCACAAATGTGTGTTTCCACTGTGCAAAGTAGTCTTGTTGTGGCATTTTAGTTGGTTGTGTTAGAGATTGTAAGACCCAAACCTAGATTCTCATGTGCCATGGAAACTTCAACATGGTATGAGAGCTACTTTGAAGGGCTAGTGGATCAGAGTGTGCACAGTGTAAGCATGTGAGCCAGTGGAGATTGTGTAGATTCATAGGGAGTCTAGCTTCAGAGGGAGCAACCCCATGGAAGTTCGAGATCTTCAAGTTCTGATGAGGCAGAGACGCTACAAGGACAATGATCCATTCTACAGGGTACGTTGCAGTGATGCATGCCAGATGGGCTAGTGTCGTTGGTGATGATGGTTACTTCCATGCAATGGAAGTAACTTGCTTGCTAGGAGTGTTGAATTGTGTAGCTTGGGAGGTACTCCACAAGCCTAGATAGGGGTTTGTGTGAGTTTGTTCACAAAAAGGGTTTGTGGGCAAAGAACCCAAGTGAAGGGGTTTTAGACCCAAGTTGAGGTTTAACATCTAAAAAAGAAATTAAAAGGAAAAATTAATTCCCAAGTCTAAGAGGATCAAAACCCCAAAGTTCTAGAGGGTTCCTAAGAGGCTTATGGAAGGCTAATTAAAGAGGCCTAAGGCTAGGCTAGAAGATATCAAGTGAAGAGTCCATTTGATCAAAGAGGCTCGTGGAGATGAAGTCCTAAAGGATGCCCTAGTTTGAGGGCCATGTAGGGCTGCTACATGGGGAGGCCATGAACTATTCCTAGAAGCCACAATATCTCAAGATGGCAACAAAGAATGCCCAAGGAAGAGTCGCAGCAGAGGAAAAGGGTTTCTCTTTGAGGTAGTTTTCTTTCAAGGAGGTCATCTTCAACCCAAGAAGTCGTGACACCTTAGCATGTTGTGCAGAGGGAGTTGCATGCCTTATTGATGAAGGAAATAAGGGTAGAAAGGTCAAGACTACTTGTAAAAGAAGGGTCGCACCTCATATCTATTGCCCCTTGTAAGGAGAGTGGCCAAATGCCCTAGTTGATTGTACAGTGGTTGCAAGGGGATGTCACAGACCTTAGCATGCAAGGAACAGGCCTAGATGTCAAGACTGGATGCGAGTCTGTGACCAAGGGGGTTGAGCTTCATTAGATCACAGCGAGGAAAGTTAAGGACTTATGTGGCCTAGTTCAAGGAATTATAGGCCTATAAGGTGAGGCTGCATGATTGTTCATAACAGCTGGTGCATTTGGACAAGGCAGTTGCACAATTAAGTCTGCTCGAAGTTGGCTAGAAGTTGGGTCAAGTCGTGGAGTTTTGGGCTAAATTGAGAAGTTGTTTCAGGATGTGGAGTAGCAATAGTATGGGTGCCTAAGTACAGTGAAAGGTAGGAAGACCAATATTTGTTAGAGGCTTGATTTTGATGCCCTATTAAGGGTTGGTTCCTATGCACAAAATCTCCTAAAGGTGAGCTCCTTAAATCTGGTGTTGTTGGCCGCAAACTACAGTAAAAAGGACAGAGGTTAGGGTTGATAGTGCAAGGAAGAAACTGTTTGATGAAGTTTGTTCAAGGGTTTAAACATCCTATTTGTGTGTGCCCTAGATGCAGCCATTTAGAGGGGTTGAAAGGATGCTCAAAGGACAGTTTTTTGGGTCTCATATATGAGCAATTTGAGGTACAAATTGCAATATAGAGGGCAGTGCTCTGTGGCACTAGATCAGTCAAGAAAGATTGTATGTGGACAGTGGTGTAGGTTTGTTCCTAAAGGAGTTGGAGCAATAGTTTTGGTGGCAACTTAGGAGCAGATTGGAGAACTTCAGTAGTTGTCACATTGTGCCCTAAGTGTAGTATTTATAAAGGAGCATAAGTCTGCTAGGAATGGCAGAATTGTTGAAGCTCAGGGTTGGTCTTTGAAGTGACAAAAGAAGCAGCCAAGAGGGCTTAGTACTCAGCCCTAGTTCACTATGTAGAGATGGACTTCTACAGTGAGAGTGGGCAACCTCCAAACCCTTGACGTGTCTTCACTACAGCAGGAGAGGAAGGCATAAGTGGGCAGACCAAAGAGTTATTCACAAACGGAGTTGTGAACAGTTGATCGAAGACCCTATGCGTTGCATTCTTGCTAGAAAAAGGAACAACTAGAGGACAAAGTTATTGAGCTGACCTCAACGACCTAAAGGCGCAGAGTTCATTGATAGAGGCATATTGAGGAGTTGCAGAATGGGAGATGTTACCACTCAAACTAGTAGGGGTCCTAGGAGGGGATCCTATAGGGCAACTATTAGGTCAAGGGCAACAATGGAGCGATAGCCCAATGTCACCTCAGCTAAGGCTCCCTGCTCTTTACGGACTTTCACCAATGGGAAAAGACTCGGTATAGGAGGAATCACGATAATGGATGTGTCAATGACATGATAAAGGATGATTCCCAAGACCTATTCGTAAGATAGACTCAATTGTGTGGCTTTCTTGCTTGGAAAGCAAGGTGATAGGCTCTCTAAGAAGGGCTAAGAAGATTATCGAAGCTAGGGTTTGGGAATGTATCTTGTAAAGATGATTCCTAGGCCTAGAAATCCTTATGAAGACTTGGTCTTTACGTGATCTTTGTGGAATTAGAACTGTAAAGTTGCAAGACCACACGGGACCAAGTGGACCGAAAATTAGATCAAGGTTATGGAGTTGATCAACCAAGGAGGGGCTTGACCTAATTAGGAAAGAAAAGAGAAGAGGATCAAAGGACATATTTTCTTTTGAGATTTGGATGCAATGATCCTAATGAGGTCACTAACCCAAAATCAACCTAGGGCAAGAAATGGTCTTGTGGCTAGGGCTTGCTATATCTCAGAATTCCACCGTCAGAATTTCTTGAAATTTGGAGGACCTCTTGAGAAAACTACAGCACAATAGTGGACCAATTTTCAAGGGTTTTGGATGGATACAAATGATTTTGTGTGATGCCCTAGGAGACCTTCTGGGGTTAGGCCTAGTATTGGAAGAAACGAAGAAAAGAAATGTTATTTTGACCACCAAAGGGATACAAGGATCAGTGCCTTATTGCTTGGGCTTAATGGAGTCAAGATACACATAGATCATGAAATTTCGTGAGCTCCTTGAAAATTAGATCAATAGAGATTTATACTTCAATAGGGCAGCAACTAGATCAATAGAGATTTATACTTCGAATTTGTGAAGGAGACAAAGTTTCGAGGTTTTTAACCTAAGAGGTGCCTCTAGGAACATTCGCCCAATCCCTCAAAGGTCAACGCATGCATTACTTATTCAAGGTCCCTAAAGAATTTCACATTACATTTAACCCATACAAGAATAAAGATAACAACATACATCCAGGTAACCAATAAGATAACAAGAATAACATCAAAATTTCGACTTACATGAGAGAGAGAGTATATCCATTTATCAACTTCGCATTAGAGAAGCTCCAAAGACAATAATGAAATCCAAACATCATAGTGCATTAAGAAAAGCTCCAAAAATCCATCCCAGCAAAAATTGTGAAAATCTCATAAGAGATACTAATCCAATCCAAGTGATGATGTGTTAAAATTGGCAACTACGGCCAAATTCCACCTTGGGACAGCTCATTTGATGGAGATGATGATTGCATTGGATTCCTCTTTTCGAGAGGTCCAAAATTGATACAAAGATCATCTCATTTGGAGAAGCAGAAGTGTGATTTTGAATTTATGCCCACACATGTGCAAATTGATCAAGTTGGCTTCATCATTATGTAGGCTCAAGAAGCCCAATGGATGTGTCTCTTCACCCACAACGAATTGTATAAATACAAGAGACCTCACACCTCATTTGGACATCCATCACTCACACATTCTTCTCTCTCTCTTCATCAGATTGGTTCATACAACTCTTGGGCAGCCTCTCTCTCTCTCACACGTGCGGCTAGAAGAACAGATTTTCTGGGAAGAAATTACAAGCCGAATTTCAAACTTCAAGGACAAGTTTCACTGGCATTGACCAAGGCATTTTTTACTGAGTTTGACTTTGATTTTTGGGTCAAAGATTCGATTTTTTCAGGCCGCATTGTTGGGCACAAAAACGAACGATTTATGGGTCTGAGTTGACTTCAAGGTTGACTGTTGTTTGATCGCAGAAAATTACAGCAGTCTTGTCTCTCCTTTGACTGAGTTTGACCGAACTTTTTTGGGCTGAATTTATCCTCCTAATCAGACCGAGTTTGACCAAGAAAGGTCGAGCTGTTTTGAGGAAGATTTGATGTTGTTTTGACCAGTGTTGATTTTCTGGTTAGGGCTGAAGTTTGACTATAGTTGACTGCATAAATTTACAGGGTTGTTTTGACTGTGTATTGGGAAAGTCAATTTGACTTTTGTACTCTCTCTGTTATGAAATTTTGATTTAATTATAAGAAGAATTGATCAAAGAGTTTTCCCCGCATTGGGGTTTTTCCCTGGCATCCACCAAATCTGTTGTCCTCTTGTCTTGGCTTGCCTTCTGCAGTTTATTTTATGTTCTATCTGTCTTTACTGTCAAGTGATTATTGTGATTGTTATTGGAAATTGGAAATTGTTATTCGGCTACTAAAGGAACATTGAAGTAAATTGTGCTAAGCATAGAACATACCATTGTTAACTAAAATTAACATGATGAGAGAATGAATCACCTCTCATCTATTTATACAATCTATAATGAGTTCAATTTGCCTAATTTGGCCTAATTGAGCCACAAATAATAAAATAATGTGCAATAATAACATCCCTTGGTTACAAGCCCACCAAGATAGCTCAATAACATAAGAATAAGCCTCTCAAGAGGGTAGAAGGATCAATAAAGTGAGTCGTTGGGCTTTTGAGGAGGCCTAATGTAGTCCTGAGTGTGCCATGATACAAGAATGGACCTCAAACATAGTGGACAAGGGGTTGGCCCCTTGTTTTCCAAGCAAATCCCCGTGGTGCCCCCAAGTGGGTGTGAGGGGCACAAGGACACCTAATGGATCTCCAACTAGATCAATAGAGATTTATACTTCAAATTTGTGAAGGAGACAAAGTTTCGAGGTTTTTAACCTAAGAGGTGCCTTTAGGAACATTCGCCCAATCCCTCAAAGGTCAATGCATGCATTACTTATTCAAGGTCCCCGAAGAATTTCGCAATACATTTAACCCATACAAGAATAAAGATAACAACATACATCCAGGTAACCAATAAGATAACAAGAATAGCATCAAAATTTCGACTTACATGAGAGAGAGAGTATCCATTTATCAACTTCGCATTAGCGAAGCTCCAAAGACAATAATGAAATCCAAACATCATAGTGCATTAAGAAAAGCTCCAAAAATACATCCCAGCAAAAAGTGCGAAAATCTCATAAGAGATACTAATCCAATCCAAGCGATGATGTGTTAAAATTGGCAACTATGGCCAAATTCCACCTTGGGACAGCTCATTTGATCAAGGTGATTGATTGCACTGGATTCCTCTTTTCGATAGGTCCAAGATTGATACAAATATCATCTCATTCGGAGAAGCAAAAGTGTGATTTTGAATTTATGCCCACACATGTGCAAATTGATCAGGTCGGTTTCATCATTATGTAGGCTCAAGAAGCCCAATGGATGTTTCTCTTCACCCACAATGAATTGTATAAATACAAGAGACCTCACACCTTATTTGGACATCCATTACTCACACATTCTTCTCTCTCTCTTCATCAGATTGGTTCGTACAACTCTTAGGCAGCCCGTCTCTCTCTCACACGTGCGGCTATAAGGACAAATTTTCTGGGTAGAAATTACAAGCCGAATTTCAAACTTCAAGGACAAGTTTGACTAGCATTGACCAAGGCATTTTTTACTAAGTTTGACTTTGATTTTTGGGTCAAAGATTCGATTTTTCCAAGCCGCATTGTTGGGAACAAAAACGAACGATTTATGGATCTGAGTTGACTTCAAGGTTGACTGTTGTTTGATCGCAGAAAATTACAGCAGTCTTGTCTCTCCTTTGACCGAGTTTGACCGCACTGTTTTGGGCTGAATTTATCCTCCTAATCAAGCCGAGTTTGACCAAGAAAGGTCGAGCTGCTTTGAGGAAGATTTGATGTTGTTTTGACCAGTGTTGATTTTCTGGTTAGGGCTGAAGTTTGACTATAGTTGACTGCATAAATTTACAGGGTTGTTTTGACTGTGTATTGGGCAAGTCAATTTGACTTTTGTACTCTCTCTGTTTTGAAATTTTGATTTAATTATAAGAAGAATTGATGAAAGAGTTTTCCCTGCATTGGGGTTTTTCCTTGGCATCCGCCAAATCTGTTGTCCTCTTGTCTTGGCTTGCCTTTTGTAGTTTATTTTATGTTCTATCTGTCTTTACTGTCAAGTGATTATTGTGATTGTTATTGGAAATTGTTATTTGGCTACTAAAGGAACATTGAAGTAAATTGTGCTAAGCATAGAACATACCATTGTTAACTAAAATTAACATGATGAGAGAATGAATCACCTCTCATCTATTTATACAATCTATAATGAATTCAATTTGCCTAATTTGGCCTAATTGAGCCACAAATAATAAAATAATGTGCAATAATAACATCCCTTGGTGACAATCCCACCAAGATAGCTCAATAACATAAGAATAAGCCTCTCAAGAGGGTAGAAGGATCAATAAAGTGAGTCGTTCGGCTTTTGAGGAGGCCTAATGTAGTCCTGAGTGTGCCATGATACAAGAATGGACCTCAAACATAGTGGACAAGGGGTTGGCCCTTTGTTTTCCAAGCAAATCCCCATGGTGCCCCCAAGTGGGTGTGAGGGGCACAAGGACACCTCATGGATCTCCAACAAGATCAATAGAGATTTATACTTCAAATTTGTGAAGGAGACAAAGTTTCGAGGTTTTTAACCTAAGAGGTGACTCTAGGAACATTCGCCCAATCCCTCAAAGGTCAACGCATGCATTACTTATTCAAGGTCCCTAAAGAATTTCGCAATACATTTAACCCATACAAGAATAAAGATAACAACATACATCCAAGTAACCAATAAGATAACAAGAATAGCATCAAAATTTCAACTTACATGAGAGAGAGAGTATATCCATTTATCAACTTCGCATTAGAGAAGCTTCAAAGACAATAATGAAATCCAAACATCATAGTGCATTAAGAAAAGCTCCAAAAATCCATCCCAACAAAAAGTGTGAAAATCTCATAAGAGATACTAATCCAATCCAAGTGATGATGTGTTAAAATTGGCAACTATGGCCAAATTCCACCTTGGGACAGCTCATTTGATGGAGATGATTGATTGCACTGGATTCCTCTTTTCGAGAGGTCCAAGATTGATACAAAGATCATCTCATTCGGAGAAGCAAAAGTGTGATTTTGAATTTATGCCCACACATGTGCAAATTGATCAGGTCGGTTTCATCATTATGTAGGCTCAAGAAGCCCAATGGATGTTTCTCTTTACCCACAACGAATTGTATAAATACAAGAGACCTCACACCTTATTTGGACACCCATTACTCACACATTCTTCTCTCTCTCTTCATCAGATTGGTTCGTACAACTCTTAGGCAGCCCGTCTCTCTTTCACACGTGCGGCTATAAGGACAAATTTTCTGGGCAGAAATTACAAGCCGAATTTCAGACTTCAAGGACAAGTTTGACTAGCATTGACCAAGGCATTTTTTACTGAGTTTGACTTTGATTTTTGGGTCAAAGATTCGATTTTTCCAAGCCGCATTGTTGGGCACAAAAACGAACAATTTATGGATCTGAGTTGACTTCAGGGTTGACTGTTGTTTGATCGCAGAAAATTACAGCAGTCTTGTCTCTCCTTTGACTGAGTTTGACTGAACTGTTTTGGGCTGAATTTATCCTCCTAATCAGACCGAGTTTGACCAAGAAAGGTCGCGTTGCTTTGAGGAAGATTTGATGTTGTTTTGACCAGTGTTGATTTTCTGGTTAGGGCTGAAGTTTGACTATATTTGACTGCATAAATTTACAGGGTTGTTTTGATTGTGTATTGGGTAAGTCAATTTGACTTTTGTACTCTCTCTGTTATGAAATTTTGATTTAATTATAAGAAGAATTGATCAAAGAGTTTTCCCCGCATTGGGGTTTTTCCCTGGCATCCGCCAAATCTGTTGTCCTCTTGTCTTGGCTTGCCTTTTGCAGTTTGTTTTATGTTCTATCTGTCTTTACTGTCAACGTGATTATCGTGATTGTTATTGGAAATTGGAAATTGTTATTCGGCTACTAAAGGAACATTGAAGTAAATTGTGCTAAGCATAGAACATACCATTGTTAACTAAAATTAACATGATAAGAGAATGAATCACCTCTCATCTATTTATACAATTTCTAATGAGTTCAATTTGCCTAATTTGGCTTAACTAAGCCACAAATAATAAAATAATGTGCAATAATAACATCCCTTGGTTACAAGCCCACCAAGATAGCTCAATAACATAAGAATAAGCCTCTCAAGAGGGTAGAAAGATCAATAAAGTGAGTCGTTGGGCTTTTGAGGAGGCCTAATGTAGTCCTGAGTGTGCCATGATACAAGAATGGACCTCAAACATAGTGGACAAGGGGTTGGCCCCTTGTTTTCCAAGCAAATCCCCATGGTGCCCCCAAGTGGTTGTGAGGGGCACAAGGACACCTCATGGATCTCTAAATGGATCGAAAACACCTATAGACCATCTATAAGGGCTAGGATGATGAAATAACCCTCATCTTGACCCGGATCATCTGCCAAGTGTATGGTGCAAGTATGCAGCCGGTTAGGCACGGTGAACCAGGTGCATCATCCTCATCCAAAAGGTGGAACACAAGCAATCAATAAGTGGTGTTGAGGATCCATGAAGTACTCTCTACTATGGTGGAGGCCCATGGCTCTCAACGCTCACCCTACAAGTGCCAATGTGGCCCTTTGGAGGGCCAGGACCCCATATAGGGAGACCAAGCCCTAAATGGAGACCCGCCTGCAATCTTGCATAAGATCCAATGCGTCCCCTTTCCCTCCAATACAACAAATCATTAGAATAATCAAGTAAAAGAGCTTACAAGTCATGGAACCAATGGGCACTTTATGGTAACATGCCCTTCCATAGTTGACAATAACATAAGAATAAGCCTCTAAAGAGGGTAGAAGAATCGATAAAGTGAGTCGTTGGGCTTTTGAGGCGGCCTAATGTAGTCCTAAGTGTGCCATGATACAAGAATGGACCTTAAACATAGTGGACAAGGGGTTGGCCCCTTGTTTTCCAAGCAAATCCCCGTGGTGCCCCCAAGTGGGTGTGAGGGGCACAAGGACACCTCATGGATCACCAAATGGATCGAAAACACCTGCAGACCATCTATAAGGGCTAGGATGGTGACATAACCCTCATCTTGACCCCAGATCATCTACCAAGTGCATGGTGCAAGTGTGGAGCCGGCTAGGCACGGTGAACCAGGTGCATCATCCTCATCCAAAAGGTGGGACTCAAGCAATCAATAAGTGGTATTAGGGATCCATGAAATACTCTCTGCTATGGTGGAGGCCCATGGCTCTCAACGCTCACCCTACAAGTGCCAATGTGGCCCTCTAGAGGGCCAGGACCCCATATAGGGAGACCAAGCCCTAAATGGAGACTCGTCTACAATCTTGCATAAGATCCAATGCGTCCCCTTGCCCTCCAATACAACAAATCATTAGAATGATCAAGTAAAAGAGCTTACAAGTCATGGAACCAATGGAGCACTTCATGGTGGCATGCCCTTCCATAGTGAACTTTGGCATGTACAAATGTCTCCAAGCTCAATAAGGGGGTTCATCAAGGACCCTATTAGGTGGTTTCAACCTCTAAAGGGGGTGACATGTCCATGTTACATCCTCCAAGGTAGGTGGCAAATGATATAGTAATGGAACGAAGTGGGGAACAAGGGAAACATCTAGACCCCATGTCATGGTACAAGGGTAACTATAATAAGGGAAACCCACACCTGGGTATACGAGAGTAGGAGGGAGCAAATCGTGGTACATGAGTTACCTCAGCCTTTGCTTTTCCACCCTTCTTCATATGCCTTTTACCTTTGACTATTTTTTTCATAACTACTCGGGGCTCCAAGGGATGAGAGCATTATGTGTAATATATAGCAGTGGATAACTCCTTAGGGTGGGTCAGTTCATCGCCAACCAAGGGTTGGGACAATCATGGGTTCCTTAATGATGGAGGGGGCTCATCTAGGGCCCATAGGAACCAGGGTGATGGCCATGGATAAGGGGTAGAGCTCATGTTTGGCTTTTGCCCACGTGCTAAATTTGTATGTCCCGGCCATCTTTTGCATTTTGTGGTACATTTCCTGTTGAGAGTGGCCAAATTATGCTTTTTCTTTTCTTTTAGCTGCATCAACCTTCGGGGCATCGTTCCAAGCCCGACCCAAGGTGTGGAGAAGGGAAGAGGGAGGCTAATCCTATGTGGACCCAGTGGACACATGTGGACCTGGATGGGAAAAGAGATGAATGGGACTAAAATGAATGGGAGGGGGGTATGTATGTGGTGTCAGGGAGCGAGACCATGCAACCAAAGTCAGGATTTCCCAAGTAGTGTCAACCCTGTAGCTAGGGGTCAATAAAGGAGATCCCATGGGACTAGGATACAAGACTAACCATGGAATCAGGCATTGGAGACAAGAGTACAAACCTAGCCCACTCTTTCCGTCGAATCCCCCCACCAATCCATGCCCAAAGTGCCCATGACAAGTAAGGAAAATTACTCAACTATACTAATGAAAAGTAATACCTTCGGGGTTAGGAGACCCACCTTCAAACATACAATCATAACAAGTGGGCGAGGGACCACATGGTTGGCTCAGGTGGCGACGATAATGACACATCGAGCTATCAGGTGGCTAGTATTGGAAATAATACTGAGAGGGGGAGGTGAATCAGTATTAGTCAAGTCAATAATCTTTTTCTTTTCATACTCAATTTCATATACGCTACTTCAATGAAGGTAACCCGCGTGTGCATGCAACTATGTTTAAGGAAACAAGCGTATATCCAGCAAACTAATGATTCAATTAATTCATCATATGTTGATCTTTAATCTGAGCATCAGTACTTTATTAAACATTAAACAGTAACCATGTGCAGTTAATAACAGAAAGAACCATCACACATAAGCAACACACATGAACACCAAGATGTAAGGTGGAAACCCAATGTGGGTAAAAACCACATGCTGCTGTCGTCTCTGTCTTCTTTTAATAATAAGAAAATCTGTTTACAACATTGTATTAGTGCAGACTCATACCAGTACGCAGGCTTCTACCTGCAGAAGGCTACAACCTTCTCTCGTTCTCCAGCTTCTACTGGAAGGGAGATACAACTCCTTAGCTCTTGTACTAGCCAATATGTTTACTAGCACATAGGCGCCGACCTACAGAAGGCTACAGCCTTCTCTCTTCCTTCAGGTACCACATTTCATAAATTTTCATACAGGATACTCCTGGAACACAACACCATAATCTGAAGGCCACGTTTCATCCAATTTTCATACTGGACCCATCAACAACATTGAAGCTTAAAATCACTACAACCATCAAATACATATGCATCAACTAATCACTGAAACTCAATCATCACTTTCTGAATCAACCACAACTGAATCAATCAATCACTGACAATCCATGAATCTCTGACACAACTAAATCAAGCATTCATTCAAACTTAATCAAATTCAATCAATCAGCTGGAATAGACAGATCACTGTAACTAGTACACAGATCTGAGTTCAGATCACTACATTATCATTCAGAATCAGTTGTAATCTTAAAACCACGCTTCAGAGAGTATACGCTATTTGGCAGAAGCCAACCTGCATGTATACGCAACTTCCCTAAAGCAAACC
This sequence comes from Pinus tabuliformis, assembly GCA_031772625.1. NCBI lineage: Eukaryota > Viridiplantae > Streptophyta > Pinopsida > Pinales > Pinaceae > Pinus > Pinus tabuliformis. The sequence continues at coordinate 543,647,166 of CM062809.1, read as the reverse complement.
AGCGTATAGATCTACAAACACTTTGCTGCACTTCCAGGATTCAGACATAATCACACATAGAGGATAGATCATGTGTTAGTGATCAGATCTAGCCCATCCATTATCAGATCACATAATGATAAGGACATAATCACACATAGGGGATAAATCATGTGTTAGTGATCAGATCTAGCCCATCCATTATCAAATCACATAATGATAAGTCATTATGATCCAGATCCATTAGATTTCATCCATCAACACTGAAGCTAATCACAATCAACCAATCTGAATATGCAGAATATTGTCACCAGAAAAGAATGCAGAACCCAGAACTCTGCATCAACGACAAGAATCAATTGGAACTTCAAACATCATAGTTCACAAGGTATACGCTACTTCGATGTGTCGAACCTGCGTGTATACGCGTTTTTACCAAAGTCGACCAGCGTATACATCTGTAAATATTCATTCATAATTTTGCAGCTATTCCAGACTTCAGTTATACGCAGATCATAATATTTACAAAACAACACATGCGTCAATATACAGATCTAGAATAAACATGATCAAACCATATAAAAATAATTCATTCCAAGCCTTAAGATTCTGATCCATCATTAGATCTTGTCCTCCATCAACCGCTAATGTTCCTCCTTGGCTCAGATCAAGCAGAGCATCATAAACCCATAACCTGCATACTGGATCTCACACTTTATCAAATATTCAATGCTTGTCCTACTTGGCCTAATGATCTTCTCCTCCTTATATAGTTCTAGGCCTTTCTCAATACCATGGACCAAAACCACTTAGGACCAATACCTTGGATCAAATACATAGGGTCAATACCATGGACCAAAAACTTCGGACCAAAAACTTAGTTTTCCAAGGTATACGCGCTTTCCTTTTTGTGAAAGTGTGTGTGTACGCTATACGCTCCTTTTGTTCTGTTAACCTGCGTGTATACGCCGCTTGGTCAATGGTGAACCTGTGTATACCTCTCTTTCTTCATTCTGTGAAAACTGATCTGTCATTCTTTGCTATTTACCTGTTATACTATGATCTTTCATCTGAGTGAGTTGCCTTCTGAATTGATTCCTTGAAGCTACCCTGCATTTCATCACACCTGTAAACACTACTGTCATGCATTCTGTCACATCTGATATCTCTTCTGTCGATTCATCTAGTTACCATATACGAGTGAGATGTTCTGCTACAAGTGGGTTGCCATCAAGTACAACACATACATCAGAATGCCAACAATCTCCCCCTCTGGACTTGATGGCAACCATGTTGGTGTTGATTACTGCAAGCTGTAGAAACTGTTAGAGATAACAGGCAACACCAAAATACTCTCCCCCTTTGACATCAAGGGCAAAGGGCGGACTAGGATATTCTCCCCCTTTGATATCAAGGGCAAAGGGCTGACCAAAAAGAAGACTTCCATAACTGAACAGATGAATATAAATGTTTGATCATGCTCCCCCTAAGCACATGCTGAAACCTCAGATAAAACTCCCCCTTTGTTCATGTTGAGATATACTGTATCATCCATGCTCCCCCTGAGCACATGCAGAGTCTACAAATATTTTCAAGAAGAAAACATGACTCTATAACTCAACTATGTGAGTTTGACCTTCCTATCATCAATGACTCATACATACATCCATTCTCCCAACCAAGTGGGGATATACCAAACTTGACTCATCCACCCAACCAAGTGGGGATATATCAATTGTTTATACATGACTGAAATATAGAAATTATTACATCATCCTTCCCATGCATAGAGGGGGTACAAATTACATCATATGACCAAAAAGGGACTCATCAAAAGACTACAACAGACAGAGACATCATGGTTTTTTATATGATCTTTACATGCATGACATTTATAACAAAGACCAAATATCTAAAAAAGACCATGATAGTCTTCAGCAACTATCATACACCATGTATGATCTGCTCCATAAGCATCTGTCAACAACATCCAGACCAGCAACCTGTATATGTCCATCATTAGTTCCCAAGATATGACAGTGTAAATATCATCAACTTGTGACAAAGTATGTCTGCATATAGATATCAACTCATCCTTTTGATCTCATCAAGATCAACTTGCTTCATTTCCATAACCTTCCATGAATCAACTAAGCAAATGTCATATCTCCAAGCGGTAGCACCAAATCATTCATATCATATCATATGTATGTGAAAATACCATAGACATCATCCATGATCATTATTATCAAGAACTGCATGATCTTTCCACAAGAACCTTCAAGATATCAATCATGTATCATCACTAGGGAACATCCCACATTTGATAAGCATCAACCATGATAATCAACATATGTGAGTATCAACCTATCATCATAAGGTACGAACTCATCATCATTATGTGACTAAGTAAGCCATGTCTTCAAATAGATATGTCATCATGCGACCTGCAATAACACCCTTCTCTTGGCCAACCAACAATATGCAACTTAAGTAATCATCCATGTATCCATCAAAGAGATATCAATATGTATCTAGCAAGCCATGAGCTCATGGTCATTTGTCAAGATTTCTTGATATCATCAACAGCAACAATCCTCAACCGTGTGAGAGCCAAGATCTATAGGAATCCTTTTATGCATCTTTGAAGGCACAATGATAGCAACATAGAAGGAATGTGTGGCTCATCATCAATTAATGAAGTTGTGTACTCAAGCTTTGTACTTCTCCTTGTCCTTATGAATATCACTATGTAAGCAACATATATATATTGTATTCATCATCAAAAAGTCATCCACAATCATCCATAAATCTGATCTAAACCATGCAACCCCAATCAATATAAGTATTATCTGAGATTTCATCATGTGAAACTTATAACCGTCACATAGTAAAACACTTTAGTCACATAAGCATCATCATCATTGAAAAGACTTCTAAACATAATGCCAACAATGCTTTGTTAGAAGCATAGCATGTTCTCCCCCTGAACCTGTTCGCTGTCAGATCTGATCATTGCATATATCAATAAGAAGTATCAAGGCATCATCATCAATCAGATATACATCAAGTTATCAACAACTTGTTAGGATCAAAACACTTCTAAATAATATCCACAGACTGTAGTCATCTACGACAGAAAAGATAACTGATAATTGTCTGAATCATATCACATCAGTTTTCTGAGACTGTCCCACAGCATTTTTCTCAAACTACATATACGCGACTGTGCAGCTTTGAACTCGCGTACATACGCGACTTGTCTTCATGAAGCTTGCGTATGAGATTTAGAACATTGAAATTTCACTACGACAGAAAAGATAACTGATAATTGTCTGAATCACATCACATCAGTTTTCTGAGACTGTCCCACAGCATTTTTCTCAAACTACATATACGCGACTGTGCAGCTTTGAACTCGCGTATATACGCGACTTGTCTTCATGAAACTTGCGTATGAGATTTAGAACATTGAAATTTCATACTTTCGGCTTCTTCTGAGTCTGTCATGTCTATACCCTGTGCCATGCCACATTTTTCTGACTGTACTTCCTTCTTCTTCCATATCTTCGAGTGTGATGATGTTTTCTCCTTTTGGTATGGTGCCCGATATTTTCTCCTGCATTCCTTTGCTATATGTCCAAGCTTGTTACATGCATAACATCTTACATGTTTCATATTTCTTCTATAGCAGTCAATGGATTTGTGACCAAACATATTGCAAGAAAAACAATATCCCTTAAAGTTCCTGGAAGTTGATGATCTTTCTGTGTGATGGTCTTGAACCATTCTCCTTTCGCATCTCGCTGCAACATGTCCAAGATTATGACATATAAAACATTCAGTATTATTCATTTGGGGAAATGACCGACTATCACTTGCATAGTTAGGAGTGAATGATTTTCTTTGAAGAATTTCTTTCCTTGGTTGTTGATGGGATTGACCTCTCATCTCCTTGTTGAGCATTTCAGATTTTGCATTAGAGTTCCTTGTCTTACTTTGTGAACTAGATTCACCTTCAACATATTCATGAAAACCAACACCAATTTTGATGGAAGAAGACCTTTGACTACTAAGAATATCATCCAAGATCTTAGTACTATCTTGAAATCATAAGAGCTTATCCTTTTCTTCTAATTTATCTTTTAGAATATTTACCTCAACTTGATGTTGCTCTTCCTTTTCAAGATACTGCTTCTTCATGATTCCTTCAACTTTTCTTCCTTCTTCCATTTGATGCCTTAATTCAAGAACTTCGTTTTCTTGTTTTTCAAGAGCTTGGAGTAGTTCTTTATTCTGCTTATTTGATTCTTCAAGATCTTCTTTTAGTGAGAGGATCTTAGCTTCAAGACTTTCATAGTAACTGGATCTATCTCTGAGTTTCTTGATTGTTGTGCTCCTTTCATTTACTTCATTTCTTAATGATGTCACTTCATCTTGTAGCTTTTGACATTGATCTTCCTTTTCTTTGAATTGCTTCCTTACTTTGTTTCTTTCCTCTAGTTGAGCTTTTAGTTTGGTAGCTTCTTCTTTGAAGGCACATTCCCTTTTGTCCAATAGATCTTGTTGATCTTTAATTTTGTCCATAAGCCTTTTAAATTCTACCTCTATTTGATATCTTTCTTCCTCACCCATAAGAGCAAATTCAGTTGTTTCGCTATCACTTTCATCATCTTCAAATGGATGGAGAAATGTATCACCAAAGGATAATAAATTCATACCTGATAGTTCTTTTGCTTGTTCATCTTCATTCTGAGGTGATTCTAAATCTGAAGAGTTGCTTCCACATATTCCCTAATCGATTCTCCCACTGTCATAGTTCCTTTGAGATGTCTTCTTCTTCTAAGGCGCTTTCTTGTTTAGCTTCTTTCCCATTGTTCTACGGATCTCCTTCAAGAGATCAAGCTTCTACCAAAGGACCTGATCCGATACCAATTGTTGGAAATAATACTGAGAGGGGGGGGTGAATCAGTATTAGTCAAGTCAATAGTCTTTTTCCTTTCATATACGCTACTTCAATGAAGGTAACATGCGTATGCACGCAACTGTGTTTAAGGAAACAAGCGTATATCCAGCAAACTAATAATTCAATTAATTCATCATATGTTGATCTTTAATCTGAGCATCAGTACTTTATTAAACATTAAACAGTAACCATGTGCAGTTAATAACAGAAAGAACCATCACACATAAGCAACACACATGAACACCAAGATGTAAGGTGGAAACCCAATGTGGGTAAAAACCACCTGCTATTGTCGTCTCTGTCTTCTTTTAATAATAAGAAAATATGTTTACAACATTGTACTAGTGCAGACTCATACTAGTACGCAGGCTTCTACTTGCAGAAGGCTACAACCTTCTCTCATTCTCCAACTTCCACTTGAAGGGAGCTACAACCCCCTAGATCTTGTAATAGCCGATATGTTTACTAGCACGTAGGCGCCGACCTACAAAAGGCTACAACCTTCTCTCTTCCTCCAGGTACCACATTTCATAAATTTTCATATTGGATACTCCTAGAACACAACACCATAATCTGAAGGCCACGTTTCATCCAATTTTCATACTGGACCCACCAACAACATTGAAGCTTAAAATCACTACAACCATCAAATACATTTGCATCAACTAATCACTGAAACTCAATCATAACTTTTTGAATCAACCACAGCTGAATCAATCAATCACTGACAATCCATGAATCTCTGACACAACTGAATCAAGCATTCATTCAAACTTAATCAAATTCAATCAATCAGCTGGAATAGACAAATCATTGTAGCTAGTACACATATCTGAGTTTAGATCACTACATTATCATTCAGAATCAGTTGTAATCTTAAAACCACACTTCAGAGAGTATACGCTATTTGGCAGAAGCCAACCTGCGTGTATACGCAGCTTCGCTAAAGCAAACCAGCGTATAGATCTGCAAACACTTTGCTGCACTTCCAGGCTTCAGACATAATCACACATAGAGGATAAATCATGTGTTAGTGATCAGATCTAGCCCATCCATTATCAAATCACATAATGATAAGTCATTATAATCCAGATCCATTAGGTTTCATCCATCAACACTAAAGCTAATCACAATCAACCAATCTGAATATGCAGAATACTGTCACCAGAAAACAATGTAGAACCCAGAACTTTGCATCAACAACAGGAATCAATTGGAACTTCAAACATCATAGTTCACAAAGTATACGCTACTTCGATGTGTTGAACCTGCGAGTATACGCGTTTTTACCAAAGTCAACCAGCGTATACATCTGTAAATATTCATTCATAATTTTGCAGCTATTCCAGACTTCAGTTATACCCAAATCATAATATTTACAGAACAACACATGCGTCAATATACAGATCTAGAATAAACATGATCAATCCATATAAAGATAATTCATTCGAAGCCTTAAGATCCCAATCCATCATTAGATCTTGTCCTCCATCAACCGCTAATGTTCCTCCTTGGCTCAGATCAAGCAAAGCATCATAAACCCATAACCTACATACTGGATCTCACACTTTATCAAATATTCAATGCTTGTCTGTCTTGGCCTAATGATCTTCTCCTCCTTATATAGTTCTGAGCCTTTTTCAATACCATGGACCAAAACCACTTAGGACCAATACCTTGGATCAAATACCTAGGGTCAATACCTCGGACCAAATACCATGGATCAAAATACCATGGACCAAAAACTTAGTTTTCCAAGGTATACGTGCTTTCCTTTCTGCGAAAGTGCGTGTGTGCGTTATACGCTCCTTTTGTTCTGTTAACCTGCGTGTATACGCGGCTTGGTTAATGGTGAACCTGCGTATACCTCTCTTTCTTCATTCTGTGAAGACTGATCTGTCATTCTTTGTTGTTTACCTGCTATACTGTGATCTTTCATCTGAGTGAGTTGCCTTTTGAACTGATTCCTTGAAGTTGCCCTGCATTTCATCACACCTATAAACACTACTGTCATGCATTCTGTCACATCTGATATCTCTTCTATAGATTCATCTAGTTACATATACGAGTGAGATGTTCTGCTACAAGTGGGTTGCCATCAAGTACAACACATGCATCATAATGCCAATAATCTCCCCCTTTGGACTTGATGGCAACCATGTTGCTGTTGATTACTGCAAGCTGTAGAAACTGTTAGAGATAATAGGCAACACCAAAATACTCTCCCCCTTTGACATCAAGGGCAAAGGGCGGACTAGGATATACTCCCCCTTTGATATCAAGGGCAAAGGGCTGACCAAAAAGAAGACTTCCATAGCCGAACAGCTGAATATAAACGTTTGATCATGCTCCACCTAAGCACATGCTGAAATCTCTAATAAAATTCCCCCTTTGTTCATGCTAAGATATATTGTATCATCCATGCTCCCCCTAAGTACATGCAGAGTTTGCAAATATTTTCAAGAAGAAAACATGACTCTATAACTCAACTATGTGAGTTTGACCTTCCCATCATCAATGACTCATACATACATCCATTCTCCCAACCAAGTGGGGATATATCAATTGTTTATACATGACTGAAATATAGAAATTATTACATCATCCTTCCCATGCATAGAGGGGGTACAAATTACATCATATGACCAAAAAGGGACTCATCAAAAGACTACAACAGACAAAGACATCATGGTTTTTGATATGATCTTTACATACATGACATTTATAACAGAGGCCAAATATCTAAACAAGACCATGATAGTCTTTAGCAACTATCATACACCATGTATGATTTGCTCCATAAGCATCTGTCAACAGCATCCAGACCAGCAACCTATATATGTCCATCATTAGTTCCCAAGATAAGATAGTGTAAATATCATCATCTTGGGACAAAGTATGTCTGCATATAGATACCAACTCATCCTTTTCATCTCAGCAAGATCAACTTGCTTCGTTTCCATAACCTTCCATGAATCAACTAAGCAAATGTCATATCTCCAAGCGGTAGCACCAAATCTTTCATATCATGTCATATGTATGTGAAAATACCATAGACATCATCCATGATCATTATTATCAAAAACTGCATGATCTTTCCACAAGAACCTTCAAGATATCAATCATGTATCATCATTAGGGAACATCCCACATCTGATAAGCATCAACCATGATAATCAACATATGTGAGTATCAACCTATCGTCATAAGGTAAGAACTCATCATCATTACGTGACTAAGTAAGCCATGTCTTTGAATATCCATGTCTTCAAATAGATATGTCATCATGCGACCTGCAATAACACCCTTCTCTTGGCCAACCAACAATATGCAACTTAAGTAATCATCCATGTATCCATCAAAGAGATATCAATATGTATCTAGCAAGCCATGAGCTCATCGTCATTTGTCAAGATTTCTTGATATCATCAACAACAACAATCCTCAACCGTGTGAGAGCCAAGATCTATAGGAAACCTTTTATGCATCTTTGAAGGCACAATGATAGCAACATAGAAGGAATGTGTGGCTCATCATCATTTAATGAAGTTGTGTACTCAAGCTTTGTACTTCTCCTTGTCCTTATGAATACCACTATGTAAGCAACATATATGTACTGTATTCATCATCAAAAAGTCATCCACAATCATCCATAAATCTGATCTGAACTATGTAACCCCAATCAATATAAGTATCATCTGAGATTTCATCATGTGAAACTTATAACCGTCACATAGCAAAACACTTTAGTCACATAAGCATCATCATCATTGAAAAGACTTCTAAATGTAATGCCAACAATGCTTTGTTAGAAGCATAGCATATTCTCCCCCTGAACACGTTCCACCTGTTCACTATCAGATCTGATCATTGCATATATCAATAAGAAGTATCAAGGCATCATCATCAATCAGATGACAAAGGAGAATGTTATCAAATTGGTCATTTTATACTTGGATGGTGATGCCCATGAGTGGCGGTACCATGGGTTGGTTACTATGGGCCATAGAAGCATCACCTCTTACATTGATTTCACACAGAGACTCGTTTAGCAGTTCGGCAAGAAGGATTCAGAGCTTCATTTTAGAGAGTTGGCCAGCTCAAGCAGACAGGTAGTCTGGAGGCTTATATTGCAGAGTTTCAGAGGCTGGCAATCATGGTCACAAACATCTCAGAGGCCAAATTGGTGATGATATTTGTAAAGGAGTTGGCAGAACCGCTTTGTGGATGGGTTAAAGGCTTTGAACCCACCACTCTATGTGCGGCAATCAACAAAACCAAGGACTTGCAAGATGCCGCCTCCAAAAATAAATTCACTCCTGAACCTACTTTCGCTCAGAAAGGTAAAGAGGTTAAGCCCTTTCAAAAGGAGTGGAGCAAGAAACTGAAGATGGATGAGGAGACCTGGAAAGAGCTAAGGAAAAAGAAACTTTGTTTCATCTGTCAAGAGCCATGGGCATTGAGGCACAATTGTGCTATCAAGGACAAAGTGGGCAAGGCTCACTATATTGAAGTTTACTCAAAGACTGACAGTGATGATGGGGATTAGGAGCCAGTACAGGGATAGGTACAGGGACAAATGCACCAGACAGTTGGAGGTGAGTCCTCACATGCAGAGGGCAAAGCTCCTACTATTGCCTCTATGTTAGGATTCCCTAAATATCACACTTTCAAAGTCAAAGGTGTTTTAGCCGAGCACAAAGTGACAATATTGATTGACAATGGGGCCTCCCACAATTTCATAGATGCGGAGATGGTGGAACAGAGAGGGATTCCTACCGAGGAGTTTGATGGTTTTACAGTTGTCATACCTAGAAAACATCAGAAGGACTGCAACAGATACATCCCCAAACTACAACTGACTCGTATGTTAATTTTACGTATGTTCTATGCTTAGAGTAATTTATTTCAATTTTCAAAGTTAGCTCAATATCTCTTCCAGATTAGCAATCACATCAGCATTAAGTAAATTGCAGATAGAACATAAACATAGATCGCAGAAGACAATCCAAGACAAGAGGACACAAGATGTGGCGCTAGCCAAGGACAAACCCCAATGTGGGGAAACCCTTGATCGATTCTTCTTATGTGTTCTTCGATAGTTCAGCACAGAGAGAGAGAGAGAGAGAGAGAGAGAGAGAGAAACCCCAATGTGGGGAAACCCTTGATCAATTCTTCTTATATGTTCTTCAATAGTTCAGCAGAGAGAGAGAGAGAGATAATACATTTGCAACAGAAGTCAACACTTTGACTTATCTAAATAAGAGAAAAGATCATCTCTAAGAAGATGATACATGTGATAGCTGAACTCGATTGAGGACATGTTGCTTCAACTGATTCTCCGAAGTGAATCCTTCACCTATCATTGTGTTGCACCTCGTCATCATGCTGCACCTCACTGTGTTGCACCTTGTCATCATGCTGCACCTCACCCTTGTGCACACATCATCACTATGTTGGACCTCATGACCATGCTGCACACATCATACAGTTGCATCTTATGCTGCCACTGTTGTCCCATGTGTCATTGTTGCACCATGCTGCCACAGTTGTCCCATGTGCCATAGTTGCACCATGCTAGCCATTGTTGTCCCATGTGGCATACATCTATCCCACTGTTAGTGACATTGTCATTCCATATTTGGCATACTGTTGTCCCATTTGCTATGCTCCAACAAGCACCATTGCCTAGCTGTCCCATTTGGCATGCTATACCTTGTTATCCTAATGAGTTCGCAGCACTATGCTATTGGTGGTGTCTCATTGTAGCCTTGTTGCACCATGTCATTGATTTTTGTCCTATTGCTTTCTCCACCAAGTGACCTTGTTGTCCCATGTATCTAGCTACCAACACACCATACAAATGTTGCTCCAAATGTGTTTGTATACTGTTGTATGTGGTTGTTCTGGTTAGGGCACTAGGGGAAACCCTAAACTCCTCTAACAATCCACAAACAACCCTCAAAGACAGTGGCTCACCTGCATGACACACTTCCCTTAGCACGTTGTTGTTTTGGGCATGTTTGAGCCCTCAACCTTTCCACGCTGCCCCAGTTTTGAGGTGGTTAGGGCTGCGGCCTACCAAAGTCCCACGTTGTCACCTACAGCCCACTCAAAACAGGCTTCCCTTACCATTTCGTTGCCCCAAACAAACCTATGATCATCCTTCTTCAACTCGACTTCCAAGCTCAGCTCCTCGGCCCTCTAACAACAGCTCGGTTAGCCTTGAACCAGACCTTAACTCCCTCGATGCGTTGGCCTCTTCTTGTAGCATCTTACGCTGCCCTTTCTTGCACCCAAGACACCTCAATAGACTTGCATCTAGGACTCGAACAGACCTGCGGTTAGGGCAGATTTAGGACAGCGTTAGGGCTACTTTAGGACTGCAGCTAGGACTTGTTTAGGCCTCCTCCATAGTTGTGTTAAACTTCTTCCATGAGCTCCTTTAGGTCAACGTAGATCCCCTCCATAGCTTCGCTGGCCTGTCTTCTTTGTTGCGGCCAGGGCAGCCTCCTTTCCTCCAACATCTAGGGCTTCTTCCTCCTAGATTTTTCTCACACTAAAACCCAAGACAAGTGGAGAGAAATCAAGAGAGAAGTATGTGTGAAATGACTCTCAAGTCATCTCTTTTTATACTAAAACATTGAGCACATGTGGGTGTTGTTTAGTTGTTGGCCGACCTTGACGAATTGTCTTATAACACAAATAAATTCATAACTCCATGAATACTTATTGAAATCGGATGATCTTTAGATCAATCCTACACCTCTCGACGAGAGGGATCCAAGAAAAATATCAGCTGCCATAAATAAGATGACCCACATAGAGTTTGGCCCTAGTTGCCAATTTTAACACTCCCTCTCAACTAGGGAGAACTCCATCTGCTGATCCATCTGTCCAACTGTACTATCTCTACCATCAGTGCCCTGCTGAGCTATGAAGAAGAAGAATTGATCGAGAATGTCTCATACCATTCTCTACTGACCCGAAGTCAGTTCCATATGAAAAGAGTGTGTCATACCACTCTTACAGATCCCAGATTAGTTCCAAGAGAGTGATTCATATCACTCTTACTGACCTGAAGTCAGTTTCATTGATCCCAGATCAATATCAAAAGAGAGTGTCTCAAACCACTCATACTGATCCCAGATCAATGGAGGTCATCCTAGCATAGGGAGTACGGTAGATACAACGATGCGTCCATCGATAGTACTACTATGGTCCCTAACCCCATTTCCCTACTCATTGGCCAGATGAGAGGTACTTCCCATGAGTCCCAAACAGCATGGGTAGGATGCCTCGACAGGCGAACCACTCATCTTGTCCCTAAGTCGCCACGGGGTGTCACAAGGGAAGGCTGAACCATTCACCCTATACACAGCGCACCATTAGGGGAGGACGAGTCGCCCTATGGTCGCTTGTTGCTCCAAGAAGTACCCCAAGCACCCCCAGAGCTCCCAGAGCTCAAAGCATGCATCATGCAGGACCCTCATAAGAGGGTCTCTCAACAACTCCAAGTCGTTCGGGAAAGTCACAAATTTGACCTTTCCCCGGGGCTTTGACAGAATGTCTGTGCCCTGTACATCAGTCTCAATGTGATGGAGCCTCCTCGCTCATCGACATACTATATCCCAGATAAGGTAGTATCTAATGTCTATATGTTGGAGCAATCATAGAATACAGGATTCCTCAACAATCGAATTCCCCCCCTGGTTGACACAGAAGATCACGGTGGTATCAAACAGCACACTTAAGAGCTTCCGCAACCAGGCAGCTTCACACGAGGTCATACTCGTAGCTATATATTCGGTCTCAGCGGTGCTCAAAGAAATCGTCTTCTGCTTCCTGCTCATCCAGGATATCGAGCAAAACCCAAAGAGAATCAGCACTTAGAAGTGCTCTTGAGATCCTCCACACTGCCTGCTCTGTCAGCATTCGAATAATCATGCAGCTTCACATTTCCGGCAGTGTATCTCAATCCATGAGAGATTGTGCCCCGAAGATATCTCAGAAGATTCTTGGCACCAATCCAGTGAGGCTCAACCAAATATGAGCCCAACATGCTAACTGCAAAACATATATCCAGACGGAAGTTCACCAAGAACATCAAAGCGAATGAGTTTATGAAACTCAGAGGCATTTCCCAAATCTGGTCTGCATTAATACCACATAACTTCTGAAAGTTAAGCTCCATCGAGGTAGTCACGGGCTTGCAGTTCACCATTCCAAATCTGGAATCCAACTCCCTCTTACTTCTGCAAATGAGAGGGTCTACACCTGTCAAAAAGAGGTCATCCTCATAAGGTGCCAGTATGAGAGGTCTATCATCCACAACCTTCAAGCAATGGTTTGGATCGGCTTCACTCCTAGTGAATCTCAGCTTCATCGGACAACTATCAATCCTCTCAAACTAAGCCCGAGGTGTTTTTCCTCAAGCCATAGAGGGCTTTCTTCCACCTGCATACATGAGATTCTCGATCATGAATCTCAAACCCCTCGGGTTGTTCCAAACCTGTGGACCTACTATATGAGGGGAATGGTCCCCTTGTAGGATTTTCCTTCGGTACATCTCAAACATGTACCGTCATGCTCTTCTTGAATTCAGGCATCCCTCACACTATCTGACTCACATCAGGTAGGACCGCACAATAAGAAAACCTTTGGTGCTATAGATGAGATGTGTCAACTAACAAGGTCCCCAATGGACCATCCTGCAACTTGATACAAATTTCCAACCCTGAACCCATGAGTAAAAGCATCTTTGAAAATTCTATTTTCAAACACGTACCTTTCCATCGATGAATGCCACCCTGAAACCTTTGACTTCCATTGCCGAAATGGACACCAGGTTCTTCTTGCGATCAGGTACATAAAAGAGATTCTTGTAAATCAATCGAGTTACCCTCATCCAATTGAGAGGTAAAATTCCCTACACCCTTTCCGTATAATCCCACGATTATTTCCATCTCTACCAAATTAGAGAGAGCACCCTTCTATCCGATGAAGTGCCTTGAAGCACTACAATCAATAAGCCATATTCCCAAAGAGTCTGAAGGAGAGGGCCAATACAAGATAACGCTTCTTTATCTTATCAGAAACAACATTTGATTCTTCATACCTGGGGTTCCTTGCTTTTTTGAAGAGTCAGTCGTTTCCTTGATGACCTGCATTACCTGTCATTCCTTTGATCATTGAAAATGTCCCTGGAATGATTGTTATCATCATCAAGTGATGTGTCCCTACCATTCGGACACTCCTTTGCATAATGGTTGTGTTGTCGCACAAAGTGTCTAAGCACCGCGACAACACTCAGAGTAAGGGTTGTCACTCTCGATCCTTACTCACTCCATTTAGACTCTCTCCTAGGCAAGTCAAGGGTGGTAGTCCCTAAAGTAAATGGATGAGGATAGCCTGTGAAAACAGGCTCTAGGAGATTTTAATGATGGACAACTTGATGAAAGTAAACGAATCTCGATTAATTTAGATGAAAAGATTAAACGCTAATGTAACCAAGACACGACCACAAGATAGAAATGATTACAGACTAGTGCCTTTTACATTCAATCAACTGTAGATAAAATAAAACAAGTTATCTAGAACACTTTACAAATATGTGACGAATAATGACAATCATGAGTACTCAATATAAATGCCCAAAATTGTATCACGCAAGATATTCCAGATTTAAGATGATTATCGTTAATGACCAAGATCTAGAATTAATTCATTTTCTCCAATAGTCAATATAACTTAAAACATTTATCGTACTTTGACCATAGGAAAATCATAAAAATGCATTTAATGACCAAATAACACTAAGGAACTTAGGTTTAAATTTTTTAATTATTCCTTTGGAACTTAATTTGATGTGAAAAATAAGGAGAACAGATCAACGGGTTAAAAAATCAAAAATTTTAATGGGCCATAGACCACATTAAAAATTTTAATGTTCAAGCGAAAACCCCTTAATTTATTTCATTTTTAATTCTCAAGTCACCAAAAAATTTGAGATTTTTTTAATGTTTTAATATTTTTAAGATTTTTTAAATTTTTTGATGTTAAGAACTTTTTAATTTTGAGAATTTTAAATTTTTAAAGGGTTTTGAATGTTTTAATTTTTTTAGGATTTTTAGATTTATTAATTTTTTAAATGAATTTGAATGTTTTAGATTTTTTTTAGGATTTTAGAATTAAAATAAAAAAATATAATCAAATTCAAAATCAAAAACAAAAAACAAAATCAAAAAAATTTTAAGCTTTTAAATTTTTTAATGAATCACACTAAAAAAATAAATCGAAAGCTTTCGGAACTTTTTAATGTTTATGATTTTTTAAGATTTTTTTTTTTAATTTTTATATTTTAAAAAATTTCTTTTTAATGGTTTTTAGATTTTTAACTTTTCAGATTTTTTATTTTAACCCCAAAATCAAAAATGAAAAAAGTTAAATGAAATCAAATTATTAAAAAAGAAAAATGAATTTGAAAGAATCGAATCATAACCTAAGTCAAAAATTTAATAAAACTAAAACATATATACATACGCCAACCCTAACTCTAAAAAAAAATAAAAGAAATACCTACGCATAAAAGAAAAGTTCGAAGTGTTTTTGGTGATTGTAGGTTGGACAGCGGGGAGACCGAGGGAGCTGGAGCGAGCAGTGTATGGAGCCACGGGAATGAAGGCTGAGGGAGCTAAACGTTTGAGTTATGGGCGGCGGAAAGAAGGGACGAAGTAGGTGAGGCATGCAGAGGCAGCGAGATGGAGCAGGCTCGAAAATTTTGCAAGTGGATGGAGCTGCGAGAAGGAGATGGGGGTTGCGAGAATGATGAGGGAGAAACCCACGCAAACAGCAGAGAGGGCAATAGTTGTGAAGTGTGGATGGGCAGTGTGGAGAGAAAATGAGGAAGCCGCAGGGAAATGCTGAGGAAATCGCTGCGTGGAGGGAGAAATAAGGTCGTGGATGCAAGAGATGAAGAGTTGGAGGGTTAGCACGCAGGTGTAGAGACAGTGTGGAGGAGGTTTGATTTGCGGTTTGGATACGCAGCAAAGAGGTATGCGTGTAGCGGGCTGGCAGCGTAGATGGACAGCAAAGAAAGGCGTGGAATATGGAGGTGTAGGTGTAGGTGGGCAACGATGGAGAGGTTTTGGAGGTGAATACGCAGAGGGCAGAGGTGATGAGATCCGAGGGAAGGTAGAGCAAGTTACATGCAGCAAGTGAAACGCATTGAAGGGTAAGGCAATGCCAGCAGTGATAAGTAAACAATTTCGAAATCTCCCAGAGACCCTAAAAAAAACAATAAACAATAAAAACAGTAAGAGTAAACCCAAGGCAGCAAAACAAATCTGAAATTTTCTGTTGAAAACCCCAGGCAGCAAAATGACTATGAGCCCTCTAAAAATAAAATCGAAATGCACAATGAACTCCACAAATTGGGCTACAAATCAAAGGAAACAACCAGCAAACTGGTATCCCAGAAACCCTTTAAGAAAATTTCCAAAAATCTTAATTAAAATTTTCAATCCTTCTGCTTCAGATTTCTTAATGAAACCCTAACGAAATTTCCAGATTTGAAAATAAATAAATTTAAACCCTTGGACTGCAAAATCTGGATATGATCCTTGCAAAAATAATGTTGATGAACCCTAGAGATCCAGATCTTACCCTCTAGGGCCTAGATGTGGACTCTGCACAGTTTTCTTCTTCAAATATGTAGCTGCAAAAAGCAAGAAAACACCCAAATGATATATACAATGACCCAAAAAAAACTAAAACCCAGAAAACCCAAGTCAGAAAAATTTAAAAAATTTACAAATCTATGCACAGGAACAGCAGATCTACCAGATCTGGCGAGTATAAGTCCAACTCCGCTCCTAGATCTGGCAAGTGTGAGTCCAACTCTGCTCCCAGATCTGATAATCTAAGGCTCTTAAAAGCCAGATTTATCAATTTAGCACAGAAAAATTTTGAAATTTTAAATTTAAACGGAGGTGCTTCGCCCAAAACCCTTCATGCATCACCAAATAAAAATCTTATGATAAGCCCGGGATCAAATCAATCTGGGCTCTTCAGAAAACACGGATCGGCAGTTGGTTGGTTCAACTGGGAACTTCCCCAAACACCCGATGATCTAATAATCAAGGATTTCCTGTAAAAACTCAATTTAACCATCAACATAGAGCGAGAAAACGATAACAAAATTAAGATAAATAGAGATACTTGCTATTATATTCAAAACTTAAATTATCATTCAAACCCCAGCAACTGAGCAAGATACCTGTACTCAAATCGCTCTTCAGAAAGCTATCATCAATGGCTAAAAAGAAATCTATGCATGAAAATGACACATCTTACAGTATTTCCACGAAGAGTAACACCAATAGAGAATTAACCCCAAAGTCTTTCTTTATTGTTGATAAAAAAATTACAAGAGAGCTTTTCGCTTAGCACACAATCTAGAGATCAGATCAACTGACTGACAAATGACCTCCTATTTAAAGATAAATCCTCCAACGGCTAGTTCGAGTGATTCTCGTCAAAGCAATCTCAACTGTTGAAGAGGATTAAAATTTCTTTTAATCTCATCAGTCGAAATTTTAAATTATTGAGGATTCGAATTTTTCAATTAAATGCATTTTAATTAATTCAAAAATTAATTTTTTGAATTAATTTCCTCAAAATTTTGACTTTGACTTAACCCCAGGGACCAAAAGGCTTAAAATTTAGCAAAATAATTAATTTACCTTAGTCCCTAGACCTCTTAAACTTTAATTTTTTAAGAACCAACGAATTTTGCCTTTGGAGAATTTAAATTTACCTAGGACCTAGAATTAATTAAATTTTTGGCTTAGAATTTTAATTAAATTTTAGGCCAGAAAATTTAATTGATTAACCTATGAGGGGATAAATTATTTTTCCAATGCTCAAGACACTTTAAATCATGATTTCACATTTTTTACATCTCAAGGGGGAAAACCCATTTGCAAAAGACCCCCACAGACTACCCAGCTCTGTGACACAAATATAATATAGCAGACTAAGCAATTTGTAATAAAATAATCTAACCAAATAGTTAGGATTATTCCCAAATCACTTTTATGTAGACTCGATCTATAACACTAGGACTCGCCTAAGATCCTAGTGACAAAATTCATTCCGGCTTTGGGGTAAGGCTTAAGGAAAACTCTGCTGACAATCCGGGAATGGATCGGTGAGACAAAAACCTCCCAGAATGTAGATCGCTACCAGAAAAATAGGTTTACCTAGGCAATTACATACATGACACAGATCTGCTGAGATTATTTACATCATATACATGCAGAATGGGTTTACATTATAACATGACAATCAGGCTGATGATGATAGGTGGACGATGCGGACACATCGATCAGGTGCTATCCCTTTTGCGAAAAAGGGGGTATACTGCTATGGGTCGTTGACACGTAGTGGTCAACAGGTTGAACTTATTACAAACAAGGCATTTGCCTTTCCTTCCACCCTTAGATCCGGACTTCCCATTGAAGTGATCTTTAGGTAGGACATCAGAAGCTTCTGTTGCACCATTCTGATAATATTCTATGCTTTTATTTCACCTTTAGTGAATTTGAAGAGGCATGAGGAATCCATTGATCCTTTTGTCCTTTCCCAACTGTCTTCGGTGATTGCTCTTTCACTCTTGCTTGGGCTTTGTCTTCACCTCAGCTCTGATTCCATGTTAATTTTAGGTATGTTCTATGCTTAGAGAAATTTATTTCAATTTTCACAGTTAGCTCAATATCTTTTCCAGATTAGCAATCACATCAACATTAAAGTAAATTGGAGATAGAACATAAACATAGATCGCAGAAGACAAGCCAAGACAAGAGGACACAAGATGTGGCGTTAGCTAGAGACAAACCCCAATGTGGGGAAACCCTTGATCAATTCTTCTTATATGTTCTTCAATAGTTCAGCAGAGAGAGAGAGAGGAGAGATAGTACATTTGCAACAGAAGTCAACACTTTGACTTATCTAAATAAGAGCATAGATCATCTCTAAGAAGATGATACATGTGATAGCTGAACTCTGTTGAAGACATGTTGCTTCAACTGATTCTCCAAGGTGACTCCTTCACCTATCATTGTGTTGCACCTCACCGTGATGCACCTCGTCATCATGCTGCATCTCACCGTGCTGCACCTCGTAATCATGCTACACCTCGTCACCGTGCTGCACCTCATGACCATGTTGCACACATCATATTGCTACATATTATGCTGCCACTGCTATCCCATGTGTCATTGTTGCACCATGCTGCCACAGCTATCCCATGTGCCATAGTTGCACCATGCCAGCCACCATTGTCCCATGTGGCATACAGTTGTCCCACTGTTAGTGACATTGCCATTCCATGTTTGGCATACTGTTGTCCCATTTGCTATGCTCCAACAAGCACCATTGCCTAGCTGTCCCATTTGGCATGTTGTACCTTGCTGCTATCCTAATGAGTTTGCAACACTACGCTATTGTTGTTGTCCCATTGTAGCCTTGTTGCACCATGTCATTGATTGCTATCCTATTGCTTTCTCCACCAAGTGACCTTGTTGTCCCATGTATCTAGCTGCCAACACACCATACAAATGTTGCTCCAAATATGTTTGTATACTGTTGTTCGTGGCTGTTATGGTTAGGGCACTAGGGCAGCCCTAAACTCCTCTAACAATCCAAAAACAGCCCTCAAAGACAGTGGCTCACCTTCATGAGACACTTCCCTTAGCACGTTGTTGTTTTGGGCACGTTTGAGCCCTCAACCTTTCCACATTGTCCCTGTTTTGAGGTGGTTAGGATTGCGGCCTACCACAGTCCCACGCTGTCACCTACATCCCATTCAAAACATGCTTCCCTTACCTTTTCGCTGCCCCAAATAGACCTGTCATCATCCTTCTTCAACTCGATTTCCAAGCTCAGCTCCTCGGCCCTCTAACAGCAGCTCGCTTAGCCTTGAACCAAACCTTAACTCCCTCGCTGCCTTGGCCTCTTCTTGTAGCCTCATACGATGCCCTTTCTTGCACCCAAGACACCTCAATAGACCTGTGTCTAGGGCTCGAACAGACCTGCGGTTAGGGCAGATTTAGGACAACATTAGGGTTGCTTTAGGACTGCGGCTAGGACTTGTTTAGGCCTCCTTCATAGCTGTGTTAAACTTCTTCCATGAGCTCCTTTAGGTCAAGGTAGATCCCTTCCATAGCTTCGCTGGCTTGTCTTCTTTGCTGCGTCTAGGGCAGCCTCCTTTCCTCCAATGTCTAGGGCTTCTTCCTCCTAGATTTCTCTCACACTAAAACCCAAGACAAGTGGAGAGAAGTCAAGAGAGAAGTATGCGTGAAAAGACTTTCAAGTCATCTCTTTTTATACTAAAAAGTTGAGCACATGTGGGTGTTGTTTAGTTGTTGGCCGACCTTGACGAATTGTCTTATAACACAAATAAATTCATAACTCCATGAATACTTATCGGAATCAAATTATCTTTAGATCAATCCTACACCTCTCGATGAGAGGGATCCAAGAAAAATATCAGCTGCCATAAATAAGATGAACCACATGGAGTTTGGCCCTAGTTGCCAATTTTAACAATGGGGAACTATACAGTGGCAGAGGACTTCTTTGTGGTGGATGTGTCGGACACTAACATAGTGTTGGGTTGTCAGTGGCTTTACTACATCGGGAAGTACACCACGGGCTAGAGGAACATGGAGATGGAATTGAAAGACCCAGTAGATGGCAAGAGGGTTGTTTTGAAGGCCATGCATTAGTATCCACCCAAGCTAGTATCATCCAACAACATGGATGCAATGTTGAGCCGAGTCGATGTTGAGTGGGCAGTAGAGTGCCTCATCACAGATAACAGACAACTACAATAGCCATGACACCACTCAGATGACATTCAGGTATTACTCTGTAAACACCAAAAAGTTTTTGCTAACATTCCTCCAGGTAGACCACCAAACAGGGGTTTTGAACATGTCATAAAATTGGAGGAGGTTGTGCAGGCAATGATAACAAATCCCTATCGACATCCCAAGGTCTGTAAAGATGAGATAGAAAAGGTCATAAAGATGTTGTTGAGGTTGGGCCATATTCAACCTAGCTCTAGTCCGTTCAGTTCTTCGATAGTGATGGCTAAGAAGGACAGCACCTTGCAGATGTGTATAGATTATCGGGCTCTCAATAACAGGATAATCAAGAACCGGTAGGTATCCTCTTCCCAAGATCGATGAGTTGATGGATGAATTGAAAGGGGCCAAATATTTTTTGAAGATTGATCTTCGTTCTAGCTATCATCAGATTCGGATTCAGGAGCAAGACATCTCAAAAATTTCCTTCAAGTGCCACTATGGGCAGTACAAGTTTTTGTTATGCTATTTAGGATAACCAATGCTCTCGTGACTTTCTAGTCCTGTATGAACCATGTGTTCAAAAAGTAGTTGCAGAAGTATTTTTTGGTCTTCTTCAATTATATATTGGTCTACAACAAGACATGGGAAGACTGTTTGATGCATTTGGATGAGGAGTTGGGAATTCTAGAGGAGAAGGAATTATATGCCAATGTTGCAAACAAAGGCATAGGGATAAAATCAACGAGCGTCTGGAAAACCAAAAAATCACAAAAATGGGGAAAATATCGGTAAAAATCAGCTAGGCCAAAAAATCATGATTTCAAGATAAAATTGGGATGTCATTGAGATGTTCGAACATTGCTATATGCAAAAGAGTCCAGGTGTGAATTTGGGATGACGGAGATACTCTACCTAGGGCATGTGATTGGATTTGATGGGGTCCAAGTACACCAAGAGAAGATCCATTCAATAATTGAGTGGCCCACCCCAAAGAATGTTATAGAACTGAAGATATTCCTTGGTCTCTGCACTTACTACAGGAAGTTTGTTAAGGGATTCTCATAGTTGACAGCTCCTCTTACAGATATGACCAAGAAGGGAGCCTTCAACTAGTCTGAAAAAGCACAGGAAACATTCGAGAGGATGAAGGAGGTGATGAGTATGTGCCCTGTGCTTGCACTTCCATATTTCACCTAGCCATTTGTGCTAGAATGCGACACTTCGGGGACAGGGATAGGAGTAGTTCTTATGCAGAGCAGCAGAATCAGCACCCCATAGTGTTAGAAATTGGCAAGCTCAGAGATTATGAATTGCACTATATTAAGGAGATGTTGGCCATAATACATGCATTGGCCAAATTCAAGCAGCATCTAATGGGGAACAAATTTAAAGTGAAACAGACTATAACAGCCTAAGTTTCCTCCTGGAACAAAAAGAACTGAGTGAGAGGCAGCAAATGTGGATCCATAAGCTGCAGGCCTATGACTTCGAGATAGAGTACAACAAAGGAAAAAACAACATAGTGGTTGATGCTCTTTCGAGGATGCCACCCACCTTTTCACTCATAGAGAGGACACAAGATTGGAAGTCATTGTTGGTGGAGTATTTGAAGAATAAATTTTGTGAGATTCTGGAGGGGTTGATCCGAGATGGCAGGTATTGGGTTATAAATGACACTATTTACTATAAGGACTAAATCTATCTAGTGTCGGAATCAAAACTCAAAGAGAGAATTATGCAAACAACCCACAGCGCACCCTTAGAAGGACATCCGAGATATGTAAAGACCTACGGGAAGATTAGGGAGAGGTTCACCTGCAAGGGCGCCAAGATGGATGTGTTAAAATTCGTGGAGTGCAACACTTGCCAGCAAAACAAAGCATAGCACACTCATCCAGTAGGTTTATCACAGTCACTCCCTATCCCGAAGCAGAAGTGGGAGAGCATCTCCATGGACTTTATCACTGGCTTACCTTCGGCGCGAGGCAAAGAATGTAAATATATGGTGGTAGATCGGCTCACAAAATTTGCTCATTTCTTTGCCATATTGTCAAAGTATTCAGCTTCGCAAGTGGTCAAGTTGTTTTTCAAGGAGGTCTTTAGATTACATGGGTTGCCAAAGACCATTGTCAATGATAGAGATCGCAGATTCATGGGTGGCTTCTGGCAGGAGCTTTTCAAACTTGTGGGGACTAAGCTAACTCCAAGCACCAGCTACCACCCACAGACTAATGGGCAGATAGAGATGGTCAACAAGTGGCTGGAAGGTTATCTCAAGAATTATGTAACCAACCAACAAAAGGCATGGATAAAGCAGTGGAATTTGGGAGAGCATTGCTACAGTACCTCTTTCCACATGTCCATTGGCATAACTCCCTTCAAAGCATTATATGGGTATGACGCCCCAACATTCACAAACAAGATATTTGGGGATAGTCGGACACCTCTGGCTAGGGACTGGATTCAAGAGAGCCAGGATATTTTAAAATTCCTCAAGGACAATTTACACATGGCTCAGAATCAACAAAAATTGTATGCAGACAGGCACAAGGTGGAGCGCAGCTTTGAAGTGGGAGATATGGTGTACCTCCATCTTCATCCCCACGGACAATCATCACTAAAAACAAAACGGGCAGAAAATTTGAAACCAAGGTTTTATGGGCCATTCAATATTTGAGATGAGTAGAAGAAGTGGCCTATGAACTCGAGCTTCCTAAAGGATGTAAAATTCATAACGCCACTCATGTCTCGTGCCTTAAAAGGACCCTGGGCCTTGGGGCAACATGTTGTTACTTCCACAGAACTCCCACCATTGGATGAGGAAGGAGAGTTGATCTTGGTTCCGGAAAAGATCCTAGAAACAAGGGAGAGGAAGTTGCGGAATAAGACAATAAAGGAGTACCTAGTAAAGTGGAAAGATTTACTTGCGGAAGATGCCACCTGGGAAGGTGAATAGGTACTCAAACACCCTGAGTTGAAAGTGCTCAAGGACAAGCAATCTTGAGGGGGGAGGACTGTAATGTCCCTGACCACTTAAGAAGTTCATGACGTAGTCCGCTAGCCTAATGTGGTTCCCATAGGCTAAAGCAGGAAAATATTTAATAACGGGAACTTAATTTTCCCAAGGAAACATTATAAAAGTTTAAAGGGTGAAAATGGGACATTTCCTAGGCAAGTGAAATGTCAATTTAACTTTATAAAGTTAAATGTTATAAAATGATTTTTTAAAAGTTAAAATGGTAAAATGGTGGCAAAATTGGCCATAAGTTTTAAAAATGGAAAATGAGGAGACTCTTCTCATTCATTCATTTGAATTTTGGAGAAAATAGCTCTTGGAGAGTTTTCTAGAGGAGAAGCTTAGAATTTGGAAACCCTAGTCGCCGTAGCTAGTTTCAGTGTTGAAACTAGACACTCTAGCCAGTCCAGTGAGTGAAATCAGACAAATTTCACCACTGTGCTTGAGTGGAGAACAATATTTACAAGATATATTGAGGTACCCAGGTATTGTCAGTTGATTTTAAGATCTTACTTGGTACATTCTGTCTTACTCTTTCAGGTTGAAGAAGCCCCATCAGACCATCGAATTTCCTAGTCTTAGGGACTCGTTTTGCCAAAGGAACAAGTGATAAAGAGGCTGGGTCGTATTCCACCCAGTTACTGATTCCAAGGACAGAGTTACTTAGCTATTCACTGGCAGATTCATATAGAGAAGGAGACCCAACTCCCTGCAAGTGAATCTGGTTGAGTTCTTCTTGATTTCTGGGTCGAATCCCTTGATAAGAAGAGGGTTTATCATTATACTTTTCCCTAGAGGAGTTCTGGAGCTGACTGAAGTTGAGTTATCTTGCTTTGGAACCATAACCTCTGCCAAACCAGTGCTGAGCGTGTGAATGTAGATGGGACAAATTTCTGAGCAGTAAAGGGTGAGTGTATCATATATATTCGATCCTACACCGCATAAGATTATCTCCCCTTCCCCTATCCCTGTTCACCATAACTCACTCCTTGATTACCTTCTCTAAGGTTACAAAGCTTCAAAATTCAACAAACATGGACAAGGAGGATAGAGATTATGAGGAGGAGGAAAACAGTGGCAGTGAAAGCATGGGAGATGAACCTCAGCATTAGAGAAAACCACATAAGGGAGGCAGAATTATCAGAGAGGAACCATCAAACATCAAAGAGTTACATGCTTCTCATATGAATGTCACTTGTTTCAGGCATCTAGGGTGTTATGAAGTTTGTGAGCAGGTACAAAGAGTTCAACATCATCCTGAACTGACCAGGCTTTTTGTAGCCAATCTCCGTGATAACAAAGTAACTCTTGCCGGGGTGACATTTACAGTTTAATCCTCCATCATTGATGATGCCACAAGGATTCCAAATGTGGGGGGAAAATGGTATAAGGCACAATGGTGTATTCCTCAGCTTGAAGTCACTGCTATTTCAGTCTGTTCCTGGGTGTTATTTCTGAGCTTGCACACAGACTATCCCCTTGCCTGTGTGTGTTATATTGCCCCTGGAGCTACATTGGCAATAAGCTTGTGGGAGTACCATTCTTAGTGGTTCGTATCAGCTGATTACTTGCTGGTCTGGTCATATAACAGCAGTCAGAAGTCTGAACTAGAGGCTACATTCAGGGACAGCATATCTCTGCTGCATGTGTGGAAGGAATTTCTCAAGGAGACAGCGTTATAACTACTGTGGAAACCAATACATACCAAATTCCTCTTGTATCTTGTTATGCATTTATTTCCTATGAGATGATGGTCTGTAATGTCCAATAAAATCTATGATATGAGTTTATCAATGTTACAAATTTATGAATTATGAAATGAAATCACTAGTTGGCCTGAGACTAGTTCCTTTACATATGCTTCACGTTATACCTGCACTTGACACCAGAGAATATATTTCACCTACATCAATGTACATTTGAGCTATTTGGCAAACAGGCCTCATTTAAACTCAAGTTATAACTCGGAAAAATCATTGAAAACACTCAGAATTACAAGGCAAAATTTTACAAAAAAATATGTATGTACCCTTGCTAACATGAGGGGTGACAAGTCCTAATTGGTCACATGCCTATTTTATTGTATTTTATTAGAGATTTGGTCAAACTTGATCAATCTTCCGTAGTTTTCACTCCTTTAAAGAAAAAATACAAATGAGTGTACAACATACATATAGTTGCTGCACTCTTCTAATAATCGAGCACCTGCAGCTTTCTTGGGTTCCCTATTCTTGTATGTATCTTTTCCATTGTTCTGACAAAGATCATATCACAACCGACACAAGAAAGAAATACGCATGGCAGAAGAGTGAACCTCTAAAGAGAAATGATAGATAACTGAAGGGATCCTTACGAAATGTAAAACTTTTATAAGCAAATAAATCTTACGATCAAGCTAAAAATAAAATTGGCTACTACCTTTTAGAGTACATGAAAATGTTTCAGGGATAATCATTAATTATTAACATTCTACTCTACTGCAAGATAAACAAGTCCCCTTTGGGACCTGATTTGACGAATCAAACTGTTCACTCTAATTTTGTCACAAACCACCTCACCAAACTGAAAGCCATGATGGCAAACACATTGACACTATAGAGATAGGGGAATGTAAAACTACTGAAACACAAGGCTGTTTGATGATCAGGCCCAATATTTTCCAAGTAGTGGACAAGTCAGTCCAGGTAAAGTTAAATGGACAACCAAACCTCTTACAGAGCCAATCTTTCAATAATCAATGCCAATATTCAAATGATCATGGCCCATCCCATAGATTTCTTACATTTGACGCCAACCCAAAGCAATGCGTGCAAGAAATGTCAGCTGGAATGCTGAGAGCACCAGAGAAGCCATGAGAAGTAGCCACAACTGTACACACTCTTCATTAGAATTCAATAAAAAGAATACATAAGTAAATATAGTTTACAAGAAGATAGTACTAAATGGCATGCAGCACGTGCATTGCCAGTCATAAAAAAATTGTTAGAGAGATGTTCAACTTATAAGGATAATCACAATCATGACTTCCAATTCAACTATAAGTTCACATCATGTGATCTCTGCTTAGAGGAAACTATCCCATTTTTGTTCTATATAGGGAAACTTCTGCTCAAAGTTTTCTGAGACAGCCACTTTGCTTGTGTAGATAGAGTAATTTTAAGTCCAACATGAACAAAAATCAAGCAATGATAAATAAGAATACAAAAAAACGTGGACCAATGATATGTAATGCCTAAACCCTAGTACAAAAGGAATGCCAATACTACGAAGAGTAGATTGAAATCCCAAGAATTCAACTAGATTTGTGATTCGTAGAAGCAATAACTCACTCAATGTATATGGTAAGAGGTTAAATTGATGATTAATATGAGAAGCCATGCATCATGTCCATGAGTCAACAGTTGCAAACTAAAAAGAAGAGTTCCATCTCTTAAGTATGAGTGTGCTATTAAAGCAGATTAACTGTGATAAAGTTAAACAAGCAGTCAAATAATTCAACACTAGTGCTCGACTGGTAACAAAACCTGTATATTGTTCATCAATTAACCATGAAGCTAGAGATTGGATCCAATCCTCATGTGCTATTGTGTTTTATCTGTCATCGTTCTGAGTGATGACTGTGTGGCATGATATTTATGGTTAAACTCATTGACTAACCAAAGACCCTAAGCCTTGTAAAGTTGTAAATAGTGACTTGGGATGTTCACTCTTTGGAAATAAATGGATTCTGTCACCTCAATTGGTAACAAAAAAATGCCATCAAACCTGCCAAATATGACTAACATGAACAAATTAGGGCATATACTGAAAAAGAAACAACCGCTTGCATTTCCAGCAAATTAGAGATCATTTTTTAAATGCTCTCACCCATTGTACCAATTCATTTGAAGGATTCCTGTATGTCACAAGTTATAGGATAGATTTATCTAACGGTATGTGACTATGATACCAATATATAAGAAGGTATACTATGAGAAAGGATGGCAATAAGCAAATACCTCTGAAGGAGGAAATCATTAATCCTCCAGTTTCACAATTTCAAGTTAATTAGAATTTTTATCTGTTCAAATTTATGCCTTATCCAATATTACATGATTGGTTGCATCCTTGTTCAGCCTGGGCATCACTAAAGCTTGGTCTGAGGCAATGAAAGTGTTAAGAACTTAAGATACAAAATTTGATGCTCTACATATAACTAAAATTAAAACACCAATATCATTCATGAATCCCACTAAATTGAGAAAATTAGAATACCAATTGACGCCATTTGTTGATGTTCTAAATTAAGGCAACATAAGGCACATGTAAGTAACAATTTCAAAATCCATTAGCCAGAACCAAAATAAAACAGGTTGTACACTAGACAGGCAAATCTCTCACATAACCTAAACATGGGCAGTTCACATACTGATGAAAAAGAAAAAAAATACAGTCAAAGATCACACTGAAAACATATACAGTATACTAGAGCATGAAAATCATGAAACAGAATAGTAGCGCACCATATTTCTTAAACACAACTCTAACTTTTTCGAAGCTTTCATCAATTTTAGGGAACTTCATGATAACACTGTTGAATGTTTTCACGGTGCAATTTCCAGAGATTGCTCTCTTCTTCAGAGCCTCGACCATCTTAAGTTCTAGATTTGAGGGTTTGCTCCGTGGCATAAAGAAATTTAAAATACTTGTACTGCACCCCATTTCCTTTGTATAAAAGAACTTCCACAACTAGATCAGCACAGGACCTGATTCATGAAGAAAACACAAATCATCTCCACAAATCCAAAGGTCTTGAAATGCATAGATAATGATCATTGTTTGAAAGAAAAGAATAAAAGAAGACGATAAACAGCAAAATCAGGTAGCCCAAAAAAAACATTACGCTCAGAAAATCATCCAGCTTAAATATGCATCTTGAAAAAGTTAGATGCCTTCCTTTTCTTTCTATAGTCACAGATAAATTAATGTGGTCAATGATGAAGGGACTAAGATCATCCAGCCATTTTTCATTCTAATGAACATAATTAACCTAAGCAACCCTAATTAATTAATAGGTGCCTCTTTCCAATGGTCACATCCCTTCATGACCTAATCTTTCATTCTTTATTTATACATCGCATTTGTATTCATATCAATCATCTCGTATCATTTTAAATATTAACGATATTTTATACTTTGGAAAATACATTTATGGGTTGTTGTCCCTCTACTTTATATGCTCAATTTTCAAAAAAAAATTGCGCTTTTTTATTTGTCTCAGAAATTTCATTTTCCAGCATTGCAGATTTGTCTAGGAAGCTCATTTTGGATCATAAACCAGACAAATTTTGATTTTCTGTTCTCTAGAATTTGAATTTTTGGCAATTTCCAGAAATTAATTTACTGCAGAAATTTCAATTTTTAGAATTGCATGGAGTCTAGACTCTAAATGCATCATTTTCAAATTTAAGAAACTGTTCATATTCTGAAAGTTATGATTTAACCTGTGTTATAAATTTCTGCATTTTCTGTAGTTTATTTAAATTTCCGAATGTATTTGAGTATATGTTATGAATAAATATATAGGAAATAATGTAAATGATAATAATCATAAATAATGATTAGTTAATTAGTAGTTAGGTTGAAGAGTCATGTCTAAATGAGACATGACTCTCAATGAAGAGACCCCTTCTTGGTATACAAGCAAGCCTATCGTTCTCATTGTACAATCATTCTTATTCATACATTAATATATAATATTTGTATGCTGATGGATATCATTATATTCCAAGTCTTCTGGAGTAATTAATCTGAAGAAGAAACTTTGTTCGCTTCATTTGGTATCAGAGCAGTTCAGTCCTCTAGGCTGCTTAACCGCTGCACAGAGCTCATTCTCTGATCCAGGTCTTTGACCATCAAAAATTGTCAACCTTCTTGTCGTTGTGACTGAAGCATTCGCTACACGTTTGGAGTTTCTCCGTTGTTGATTCGTCAAAAGCCCTTGGCCATTTTAAAAAAAAAAAAAAGATTAATTGAAAAAAAAAATTACATTAGTAAAACAAAAATTATATAAAAAAAATAAATAAAAGAATTAATTTCTTTTGAAAGTAAAAAAAAAAAAAAATATATATATATATATATATATATTACCTCTCAGTCTGGCCACTGCACAAACCACCATATAGACCCTGCGGCTGCCATCAGCGAACAAACCACAGTCTGAGCAATCTTTCCCCTTATATAAACCCCCACACTCAGCGAATTCTTTATAAATCTCTTGCGCTCCTTCCACCACGACGCCTTCCGCTTCACGCTGACACCCCATCCACACTCCATTGCTCATCCTCCCTCCACCCACAGCCGTTTAATTCGCTACATCCACACTCCGCCCTTGGCAACCGTCTAGCCTAGTCTAACATTGCTGATGCACTATCTCAAGCCACCACGTCCAAATTGCTTACATACCGTCCATATCTCGCTCAAGTCGCCACCATTGTCCTACTCCTAGTCAAACCATACGCAAGCCACCAATCGAGTTGCAATCTAATTGATTCGCTCCTCAGCTATACTTGCTAGCTGTCGATGTCGCCATTGCAGCTGTCTAATCCAACCGGAAAATATATCGTTCACCTCTCCATACAACAATCCATCTCCACCACAAAATCTGACCATTGTCAGCAACTTCAGTCGTTCCTACAACTATTTTTTCTCGTTGGTCCTTGTAACAGTCAGCAACTACCCGATATCTGCCATTGAATTCTGCTGACGTCTACACCCACCCTTCGCTGCCCACATCCTTCTCTTCTCCGTTTGTCCTGCCTCCGGCCAGTGGATAATCAAACCATTTCATGCGTCAGTGCCAAAAGTTTTGGCTATTTGCGAAGTGGATTTGTTAAAGAAAAAGGTTTTATAAAGTGAAGTTAGGGATTTATTAAGAGCAAGGTTTTAGAAAGTTCTATATTATATAAAAAAGGGGTAATATATAAAAACTTATAATATAGTTAATTATATAGGTCAAGTCAAATAACCATTGAATACGTGGAAGATTAAGGAAACTTATTTTATTAAACAAAAAAGGAAAAAATTAGAATATTATTGAGACGTTTTAAGTTTACATATAAGTCTCAATATATAATTATAAGAGGAGAAGGGTTATGCGTGAAGTAAAGAGTTTCTTAAAGAAGAAGGTTAGCAAAAAGTACTCAGATAAAAAGAAAAAAGTATTAGATTGAGAATTTTATATATATAAGGGTATAAAAAGGGAGATAAATTATACCTTATTAAGTGGGAAAAGAGAGTATTAAAAGCTAAAAAAAAATTGGAGTTTAAATCAAAGATAAAAAAAGAAAGATTTTCAAAAACCTCAATCGGTTATGCTAAAATACTATTTAAAATTAAAGGAACTATTGCAGGAAAACATGTCACTATTGCTATCTCTCCCGCCGAAGATAAAAATTATATAACGCCTAAAATCGCAAACCAATTAGTAGTTCCAGAATCAGTTATCATCTAAGTCACCTAACACGGGGATTCGGGACACGTAGGATTCGAGATTCGTGGTGTCGGATTCGGACACGTTGACCCCCTGGAACAGGACACGTAGGATTCGTTATATATTATTTTATTAAAATATATATATATATTAAGAATTAGATATTTCTTACACAAATTTTAGTTAATGATACAAATTTATTGATTTCAAACATAGATCTTCATCTATAGCTATTAGCATGCATAGTACATACAAATTTCAAATAAATGTCAGTGGTACTAGTCACATAAATGATAAATCTATTAAAAATTTAAATCATGATTCATAATTCACAACTGAAAGACAACTTACAACTACAAGATAGTAAGATAAACACACTGACAACTGTAGTTTTCTCATTAAGTCATCAAGTCAAAATGTGTTACATAGGTAGTGCTGGTGCAATGCCAATGGCAAATAGAAATAGAAAATATAAAACAACTACAGGTATACAAGCCTCAAGGCATCAATCAACATCAGAATCAGCATCAATGTCCTCATCATCATGGTCCCCACTGCTCTCCTCTGCATCCTCCTCCTCCCCTGTATCCATAGTCGCCTCTGCATCTGCTGGTGTGGAGGATGACCCCTCTAAGTCATCAAATCTAACAGGCTCTAGCACTGGATAATTTAGATCCATGTTGGCCAATGCCAACTCAACACTGGTGTCCAGACCCATATCATCAAGAACAGTGTTACTTGGGAGCGGGAGCGAAAGCGGGGAGCGGGAACGAAAACGGGAGCGGGAGCGACATTTTCAGAAGCTCCTGGTTTGGTGCTCTTGATTAAATACGAGTTCCATACCCTAATACATGACAAAATTCAATGGAAACATTGCAATCCCCCAATCTTAAAATCCTGAAAAACTGATAAGTCTGCTGGATTTTGAATGAAATCTAAAATTCTACTTTCTCCATATGAAATCCAATGAGGCCAGAACCACTCTCAAACATCCTGAGTCATTTCATGGTAATGTTAAAAATTTAAGTAAAAGGATGAAAATGAATATTAAGGAGAATGTCACTTTTACTTTAAGAATTTAACATTACCATGAATAGCATATCAATACTAGGGCCTAGACTTGATCATGAAGCTGCCAAAACGCTTGCCAAATGAAAATATGCGTGGCTGTAATGACCAAATGCGGCCTTTTCATACCCGCGCAGGTCACTTTTTGAGCCTAGCGAGTCCTGGAAACAGGACACGATTCCCAAAATCGTGACACGCAGATGAAAATCGGGACACGACCTAGGATTCGACGAGTCAGGAAAGGACACGACGTGTCATTGGATTTGGACACGAATCAAGGCAGAATTGCGTCGGACACGCTGGATTCGGGATTCGAGGGGCCTTTAGGACGAATCCGGTTATCTAGGTTATCATCAAAAAATTAGACTGTTTAAAAAAAAACAATACGAAATCACTGATTTACAGTTAAACATTGGCGATTATACATGTATATCGCAATTCTCGGTTCAATCCCTATTGACTGACCCAAGTGACATTATTCTGGGATCCCCATGGATGGAAACCCTAGGTTCCTTCATCCTGAATATGAAAAAGAAGTTTTTGACGTTTTCATACAAAAAGAAAAAAATAACATTTCAAGATGTTACATTGAAGCCAAATTCAGTAATGCCAGATGACATACAAGATATTTCAAAAGTAATTTTTCAAGAAGGTAAAAAAGTTCTACAAAATATGCAAGGAGAAGTTGACAAGATCACTACTAACAAAAATGAAGAAATTTCTCGGCTTAAAAACCATAGTGAAAAATTACTGACGCAAATTAAGAAACTTAGGGATATGAAGTCATTAGAAAACAAGGTACAACAACTTATCAAGAAGGGAGCATCAAATGTACGAATTCAAGTTGACGAAAAAACAACAGATATCGATCCAGTCAATGTCACAATTCAAGAAGAAGACAAGCAAGTTGAAAAAAATACAAACTTAGATGTTGCAGTTCAGACAATGAACATCCCAAGTGAATGTTCCGTAACCAACTCACAACATCTTCGCCAGAAGAAAATCTAAAAATGGCCACATGCCCAATAAGGGAAAGTCAAACCAAAAAAGTTCCATATCGACATCTGAATCACGAGAGTAGACAATTCAATCAAGCTACATATATGTACCATTCAGAACCAAAACAACAAACTGATGTTCCAGAGAATAGTGATGTAACCTCAATCCAGTCCTATGATGACAAGTCGTTACAAAATTCCAGTGATCAGAATATTACACAGAAGATTAATCTGGGATGGTCTGATCCCTTCTCAGTGTGACAGTTTTGTTTGTCACTTAGAAGATCATATCAACATGTATCGACGAAGATGACTATTCTGAGACAACAAGACATTCGAACCCGACGAAGAGATCAAACCTTCTTCATCGACAAGATTTGAGGACAAAGCTTTTTGAAGAGGAAGGCAATGTTATGAATAAATATATAGGAAATAATGTAAAATAATGTAAATGATAATAATCATAAATAATGATTAGTTAATTAGTAGTTAGGTTGAAGAGTCATGTCTAAATGAGACATGACTATCCACGAAGAGACACCTGCTTGGTATATAAGCAAGCCTCGCTCTCATTGTACAATCATTCTTATTCATACATCTAATATATAATATTTGTATCATCATGGATATCTTTATATTCCAAGTCTTCTGGAGTAATTAGTCTGAAGGAACTTTGTTCACTTCAATATATAAATTTTCACTTTCACATCATAACTTGTTTAAACAGTACCTTTTTGTAGATCTGAATATTACACCAATAATAATATCACCTAAATCAAGTTTGTAATAAATCTACAAGCCTTCACACATACTCACCTTTGCAACATTTACATGTTGGTTTGTAAACCTGAAATTTACTTTGCTCAAACCACATAAATCAAATTTAATTCAAGTCCAAAACGCTACTTTCAAACCTCAAGCCTTGGACTTGAACTTTGTTAGTTTTTGTAGCATTGGATGTGTTCTAGCCACGAAATTTGGTGAAGAGGCTAGAATACATGTATTCTCCAATACCCAGAAATCGTTTTTGGAAATTCCACCTAGAGATGACTTAATTAGATTTATTAATCAGTTTTTAATATTTCCTAAGTCTAAACTTAGGAAATATGATTAATTAATCAGAAATAATTAAGTCATAGTGTGCATATTCTAGAAACTCATACGGATCAACAGGGAAATAATCTAAGCCATCGATTATGTTTTAATCTTGGTCGTTGGTGCTCCAACAGAAGATTATAAGAAGAAGACAATGGGTAGATGGAGAACACACCTGTGCAGTGACTCAATTGCCCAGGCAGATCGATTTTTCTCAGTAGCTGTGATTTAGCAGAGGAGATAGAGCCAGAGGGTGAGTAGCAGGTGAGAGAGAGAGGATAGCAGCAGGAGTCCAGAAGGCAAATTTCTGAATTCAGGAAGAGGCGGCGTGAGGGAGAGTGTATTCCACGAGAGCACTGCGTAGTCACTGCGCAGAGAGTGACGCAGAGGCACCAACGTATGGGCAGAGGGTCCATCTCGTGGTCAGGAAGTTGTTGTGGAGAGTGAGAAATTTCTTATAAAAATTCTCTCAGTATTTTTTCTCTGTCTAGATTGCCAGAATTCTTGTACTCAGATTTGCTGCTAAAAATTAATAAGAAAAACCTCATCTGCTACACTGTTTTTCCCACATTGGGTTTTTCCGAGGACAATTGTCCAAAAATAACTGTGTTAATGTTTTCCATATGTGTACTTGAATTTCTCTATTTCCAACATTTTATTTTCCGTGGTAATTTATTGTGAAAATTGCAATAGTAAACTTATTCGATATTTGTCGTAGCAAATAAACTACACAATCAATTTGACAGATAGAAGAATATTTTTCAGTTATTGAAATAGATGAAATTTTCACATGGTATCAAAGCCGATATGATTAGTCAGAGAGCTTAGTAGCAGAGAAAGGAAGAGGTTCGCTGCTTAGCGTGAGCAACAATTTGAATCCCCAGAGAGCGGCATAGTCTCTTGGCCAGGAAGCCGTAATTCTTGAGGAAGATCAGCTTTTCTGAGAGAGCGGCAAAAAAATTTGATTTCTCTAGATTAAGAAAGTCCAGAGGCAGAGGGAGCAGTCCCATATTTTTTTCGAAGAACAAATCTCTAGCTGGACGCAATAATTTTTGAACCAAGTTGCTAAGCAGATTCAGCGTCAGGAGGAAAGAGAAATAGTACAGAATATTATGGACAGAATTAACAGTCAGGATGATTCAAATTTATCTTCTAGGTTGGAGGATGAACTCGCTTGCCTATCAGGATCAACTTCACCTAGTGTCTGGTATATATATAATGGAGCTTCAACACATATGACAGGAGTTAGAGAATATCTCTCTAGCTATCAAGAAGACCATATGGACTTCCAGATCACTATGGGCAACAGAACTAAATGTACTCCTGTAGGGAGAGGCACCATAGAGTTTTAGAGGGAGTTAGGAGCCAGCACCAACACTACTAATGTATCACTTGTGCCTGGATTGGGTATGAACCTAATTTCAGTGTCTCAGTTGCAGGAAAAGAGGTATGATGTACACTACGTAGGGAAGAAAGTGTATGTCAAACACTCAAGCTGGAAGAAGGTGAAACAAATTGGAGCTCGAAGCAACAAGTTATACAGGTTGCAACTCAATTCTCCAATGGCACTAATAAGCAGTGACAGTAGCAGTGGAAAGGAGTTGAACAAATTGTGGCACAGGAGGATGGGACATTTACACCATGGAGCACTCAAAATGCTCAGAGAAACTGTAACAGGAGTTCCAATTCTCAGTACGGAGCACGATGATGTATGTAGAGGATGTGTACTTGGGAAGTACACGAAGGCAGCATTCCCGAGAAGTGACAGCAGAGCAAATGGCATGTTAGGACTAATACACTCAGATATTTGTGGCCCTATGTCCACTAGAGCTCTTAGTGGTGGCAAATACTTCGTCACCTTTATTGATGACCATTCTAGAAAGACCTGGATCTATTTCTTAAAGACCAAAGATGAGGTCTTTGATCGGTTCAAAGAGTTTAAGGCACTCGTAGAGAACGCGACAGGGAAGAAGATCAAAGTGCTTCGCTCAGATAATGGTGGAGAATAAATTGATAAAGATTTCACAAATTTCTGCGCGAAGGAAGGCATCAAAAGAGAATGGACAACTCCATATAACCCTCAGTATAATGGAGTAGCGAAGCGAAAAAACAGAACAATAATTGGGGCTGCGAAGGCTACGTTGTATGATCAAAATCTACCCAGATTTCTATGGGTTGAGGCATGTAACACAGCAGTGTACATTTAGAATAGAACTCCTCATAGAGCATTGGGGAAGAAAACGCCAGAGGGAGTCTTCATAGGAAAGAAGCCTGAAGTATTTCACCTAAGGATTTTTGGGAGTGCAACTTACTACCACGTGCCAGATAAAAAATGCAGTAAATTGGGTCAGACTGCAAAGAAGGGGTTCCTCGTCGGGTATAGTGAGACCTCAAAGGCATACAAGATCTACATTCCTAGCAGTAGGAAGATTGTAGTGAGATGAGATGTAAAGTTCATGGAGGACAGAGCTTTTAGGAGATCTCGAGAGATGTCTGCAGGTGATTAGAATCAATCAGCAGAAGTTTCGTTAGTCCAACAGCAGGGACAGCTGCAAGAGGACAATCACGGGGATCAAGTACAGTGACTAGTACCAATATTTCCTCACGGGTAGGAGATCTAGGAGTTCTCAGCAAATGGAGCAGCAAGAATAGGAGGAACTGATTGAATCTCCCACTCGGAACTTCTAGGACGAACAAGAAACAGCGCAGGTACCCTGCTAGATATCAAGCCTTGGTAGCTCAGTGTGCAGAACCCTCCAGCTTTCAGGAAGTCGCACAGCATCATGTGTGGGTGGATGCCATGGTAGAAGAGTATAGTTCTATAATGACAAATGATGTTTGGGATGTTGTTTCGAGGCCAGAAAACAAATCAATTGTAGGTTCCACATGGATCTAGAAGATCAAGTACACCACAGATGGCAGTGTAGAGAAGTACAAGGCTAGCTTCGTGAAAAAGGGGTATGCACAAAAATAAGGAAGAGACTACGAGGAGACCTTTGCCCCAGTCGCCATATATTCCTCTATCAGATCTGTTATTCGCCAGATGGACATCAAGACAACATTCTTGAACGGGGTGATAAAAGAGGAGGTGTATACAGAACAGCCTAAAGACTTCAAAATTCATGAGAAGCACACTCGTGTGCAGGTTGAAGAAAGCCCTATACGGGCTCAAGCAGGCACCCAGCACGTGATATGGTCGTCGGATAGACAGTTACTTGCAGCGGTTGGGATTCGTCAAGAGTGATGCAGATCCCAAACTCTACTATTTAATGGTAGAGGACGAGCCACTCATTCTGGTTTTATATGTGGATGATCTCTTTTTGAAAGGATCATCAGGGCTCATAAACGACTGCAAGAGGAACCTTGCAGCAGAATTCGACATGAAGGATATGGGATTGATGCACTATTTTCTAGGATTGGAATTTTGACAAAAGAATGAGATCTTCCTTGGGCAAGCGATATATGCTACAAATATTCTGAAGAGGTTCAGAATGTAGGATTTTTGGCCCATGACTACACTCGTGATCACCAATTGGAAGAAGATAGATGCATCAGGGGACAAGGAAGTCGACCCCACCTTGTATAGATAGCTCATTGGGTCTCTCATGTATCTGATCAACACTAGGCCACACATTTGTTTTGCTGTCAATACCCTTCGTCAATTCATGGTTGAGCCGAAAAGGGTACATTGCGCAGCAGCAAGGCACATTATGAGGTATGTGTGTGGCACAGTTGGGTATCAGTTGAAATATACTCAAGGAGAAGATATTAGTTTATGTGGATTCACAGATGCAGATTGGGCAAGCAATTCAATGGACAAAAAAATACCTTCGGGTACTACTTCAGCATTGGATCAGGGATGGTTTCTTGGTGTAGCAAGAAGTAGAAGTCAATAGCACTAAGCCCAGCAGAAGCAGAATATATGGCAGTCAGCACAACTACATGCGAAGCTATATGGATTAGGAAGTTGCTCGTGAGCTTGTTCACGCAGAGGATGGGAGCAACCAGTGTCTACTATGATAATCAAAGTTGCATAAAACTCTCTAAGAATCCAGTGTTTCATGACAGGTCGAAGCACATAGATATCATTAAAGATTGCGTACAGCGTGGAGCAATTCAGCTGCAATATGTTCCCACGGGAGATCAAGTAGCAAACATACTCACGAAAGCTCTAAGGAGAGCTAAGTTCATCCAGTTCAGTGAATAGATGGGTATGGTGGAGAACCCATTTCAGTAGCAGATACCGGGTAACTTAGATTGTTCTCAGTTGCAGATGTTGCAGTTGCAGCAGCAGTAAATGAGAGGGAGTTGCAGTGCAGATGCAGGGTTGGCAGTAGTTCAACAGGGTCAGCAGCGTGACAGGAGGTGGTGCAGAGACAGGGCACTGCTTCAGCGGGTTGCAGCGCTAGAACACATTCCTCGCTAAGAGGGAGTGTTAGTTTTTGTAGCATCGAATGCGTTCTAGCCACGAGATTTGGTGGAGAGGCTAGAATACATGTATTCTCTAATACCCATAAATTGTTTATGGAAATTCCACCTAGAGACGACTTAATTAGACTTATTAATCAGCTTTTAATATTTCCTAAAGTCTAAACTTAGGAAATATGACTAATTAATCATAATTAATTAAGTAATGGTGTGAATGTTCTAGAAACTCACACGGATCGACAGCGGAATAATCTGGGCCATCAATTATGTTTTAATCTTGGTCGTTGGTGCTCCAACAGAAAATTATAAGAAAAATCGGTGGATAGACAGAGAACACACCTGTGCAGTTACTCAGTTGCCCAGGAAAATCAATTTTTCTCAGTAGTTGTGATTTAGCAAAGGAGATAAAGCCAGAGGGTGAGTAGCAGCTAGGAGAGAGAGGGTAGCAGCAGGAGTCCAGAAGGCAAATTTCTGAATTCAGGAAGAGGCAGCATGAGGGAGAGTGTATTCCACGAGAGCACTAAGTAGGAACTACGCAAAGAGTGATGCAGAGGCGCCAGCGTATGGGCAGAGGGTCCATCTCAGGGTTAGGAAGTTGTTGTGCAGAGTGAGAAATTTCTTATCAAATTTCTCTCAACATTTTTTCTCTGGCTAGATTGCCAAAATTCTTGTACTCAGATTAGCTGCTGAAAATTAATAAGAAAACCCTCATTTGTTGCACTAGTTTTCCCACATTGGGTTTTCCCGGGGACAAGTGTCCAAAAATAATTGTGTTAATGTTTTCTATGTGTGTGCTTGAATTTCTTTATTTCCATAATTTTATTTTCCGCGGTAATTTATAGTGAAAATTGCAGTAGTAAACTTATTCGATATTTGTCGTAGCAAATAAACTACACAATCAATTTAACAGTTAGAAGAATATTTTTCAGTTATTGCAATAGAAGCCCCCCTTGTGCTAGAGAAGAGCTAGGCTAAAGTTAGAGGAAGAGTTGTTGTGGTGACAATGGACAACCTTCCTAAGTTCAACTTAAGATTTCACCTTGGTGGTAGGGACTTTTCTATCTTGGGTGCTAGTTTTTGTTGCAACATTTTGGTGGCATTGTCGGGGATATAGTCATTTTCCCCAAGTTCAGGATTTTAAATTCATAACCTTTGATGAGCACAAACCAAAACTCTACATAGTTGATTTGGCAAATC
This sequence comes from Pinus tabuliformis, assembly GCA_031772625.1. Classification (NCBI taxonomy): domain Eukaryota; kingdom Viridiplantae; phylum Streptophyta; class Pinopsida; order Pinales; family Pinaceae; genus Pinus; species Pinus tabuliformis. The sequence continues at coordinate 543,607,076 of CM062809.1, read as the reverse complement.
CATTCAAAGAAGTTGTGTTTGAGAGGTATCCCACTAGAACTTCCGCACAAGGCCTTGTTCACCCAAATCCAGAACTTGAGAGATACTTTAAAAGAAGGGTAAACAAAAATTAAAAAATTAGATTGTAAGAACTATGAATAATTTAAACAACTATTCCCTATGAACAGAGTATGAAATCACAGAATATTACAGCCATTACAGAGACAGTAAATGCTTCTAGAATTACACTTCATGATCATGTGATAAAAATTCTTGAATTTTATAAATTTAATTGACAGAACCAATGAAAGTACTTACCTGAAATCCTACGGTTGATGATGCCTCAAACTACTCCTGCTTTAGTTACCAAAAGACCGAAACCACCCAGCCAAACTGAGCAGAACCTCGCTACTCAGTCCAGTAAACTTCTCAGTTGAAGCAGACTGTTCCCCCGTGCCCAGAAACCTCAGAACAAGTAAGGCCCAACTCTTCCTGATGATAAACAAACTTTGTGTATAAGTTTTTCTCCTGTTTTTCCTCCCCCTGCCTCCAACCGTCCCTTCCTTCTTATAAGTTTCCATTTACCGACATCCTCCATCACCGTGTCTAAATTATGATACGTGTCGATTTTTATAAACAAAATCTGATTTTATTTTATTTGCATATCTTAATTTGAAATAAAGTTTATTTATTTATTTTAATGATTTAATTTTAATTTATTTAATTTTTAATTTTTAAATTAATTAATTTTATTTAATTTCATAAATATTAATTTACTATAAGTGGGTCATTACATACATCCCTCCTTCCAAAAATTGTCCCGAAGTTAGGGTTTATAAAATATATTAATGATTATTATGAGTATATAGGTCTTTATATTACAAAATTGAATTTGTTTTCTTTATTATTTTTAATATTTTACAACTATAATATCCATGTTCTGTCTCAGTTGGTTTTCAGCTATTCTATAATCATCCTATCCTTCCTAATCTCTTCCACTCCCATCCTATCCGTCCTCTACTAGAGTATGCCATGGCGTCAGTTATACTGACCTAACCATTCATAAACTCCAAGGATGACAGCATCGGCTATACCAACCTGATCCTTAGTAGGCATCTGGCAGTCACCATCACACGTCTAGGGGAGCGTGACTCGCACAGTCCTCCCATGACTCCAGGGTTCAGAGGATAAACAGTGGGCAACACCTCCACCCCTCCCAGTAGAATCAGGGTTAATACCCTATCATGGAATCTCTTTGAGCCTTAATTGTTCTGAAGTTTCTGTCATCACGTGGTCATTTTGGTAACGGATATTATCTGCAATCATAAACACTTGTCCATGCATTTATAAAATGTGCATTAATATATTCAAAAACACATCGCTTATGTATATTTCATACATGTCATCTAAAGTATAACATACTTTGCCATAATCTATTCATGTTAGTAGTTTTCATATCAAAATGTAATCATTCTTTGATTTCTATCTTATCAATCATATTGATATGCATAAATAAAACAAAATTATAATATCTTAATTCTCATCAGAAGCAAAATTACTCAAATATTTAAACTTTACTTTGATAACTATAATTTAGTAAGATCAATAACATATTCCGTTTTGGTATCCATGTACTAGCGGAATTAAACAGATATTATGTCATAAAAGTTTATGTTTATATATGGTCATTCAAAAATGGTTCTAAGTCTCTGATTTACAGTAAAGTAAATATATACAAAACATAGTTTAAAGTTCTTCAAAATTGACACAGATTGGGGTATTTTTGACATATGTTCTCTGTATCTTCCCAAGTAGCCAATCCAGGACTATACTTGTCCCATTGGACCTTAACTTGGTCTACCAAACGATTCCTGAGTTGTCGAACTCTACGTTCCAGTATACGTAATGGTTCGACCGATATGATTCCTTCATCCGATACCTGCAGTTCCTTCCATTGAAGGTTATGAGATTGATCAGCGATATAATGTCTTAATACAGATACATGAAATACATTATGAACTTTATGCAAATGAGGTGGCAGTGCAAAACGATAGGCGACAGGTCCAACTCTTTCCATGACTTTAAATGGTCCAATAAATAGGGGTGACAACTTTGTCCCTTTTCCGAATCGAATAGTGCTTCTATTCGGTTTGATGCGGATGAAAACCTGATCCCCTACTTCATACGTTCTATCAATTTTGTGAGCATCAGCATAACTCTTTTGTCTATCATGTTCCTCTTTTAATCGTTGCCTAATTTGTTTTACCTGCTCCTCCATTTCTTGGATTAACTCTGGTCCTACTACCACCCGATCTTCTAATCTATCCCAAATTAATGGTGTTCTACAAGGTCTGCCATATAATACTTCAAATGGAGGCATTCCAATTGAGTTGTGATAACTGTTATTGAATGCAAATTCGACTAAGGATAAGTACTTTTCCCAGTGTGATTGCTGATCCATAACATACATCCTCAACATATCTTCAAGTACTTGATTTACCCTTTCTGTTTACCCATCAGTTTCAGGGTGATAAGCCGTGCTCAAATTTAGTTGAGTTCCTAAGGCCGACTGCATGCAAGTTCAGAATCTTGAAGTGAATCGTGAATCTCTATTTGATATAATCTTCTTAGGTACTCCATGAAATCTAATAATTTCATTTATGAATACTCGAGCTACGTCAGCAACTTCATAAGTACCTCTTACGGGAATGAAATGGGCGTTTTTTGTTAATTTATCCATTACTACCAGAATGGCATTGTGTCTTTAAGAAGTAAGAGGTAGCCCAGTGATAAAATCCATAGAAATAATCTCCCATTTGGTCATAGGAATGTCGTGAAGTGTTAAAAGGCCCGTTGGATGACAATGATCTGCTTTTACTTGTTGACATTCCAAACATCTTGCAACAAATTGAACGATATAACGCTTCATGCCCGACCAGAAGAAGAGTTTCTTGGTATCCGCATACGTTTTCTTTACTCCAGGATGTGCACAATACACTGATCTGGGCTTCTTTAAGGATAGTGTCTTGAAGATCCCTATTATTAGGAATATACATCCTTTCATGGAATCGTAAAATTCCATCATCTTCTAGTTCATATCCTTCAAATTTAGATTCTTTTGGCTTTTTACTCTCAAGACTAGATCTCACCTTTAAATACCAGCTATCTTTTATGAGATATTCTAGTACTCGTTGCCTTAAGTCTACTTTGATAGGTATGAGAGAAAATATCCGTGGTCTTCTGCTTAAAGCATCTGCTACTACATTTTCTTTTCCCTTAATATATGATATTCCAAAGTCATATTCACTTAGGAATTCACTCCATCGTCTTTGTCTAGCATTTAAGTCTCTTTGGGTGAACAAATATTGTAGACTTTGATGGTCGCTTTTAAGTGTAAAACTTCGTCCCACTAGATAATGTCTCCAAATCTTTAAAGCTAGTACTACAGCGGCTAACTCTAAATCATGAGTAGCATAGAGTTCTTCATGAGACTTTAACTTTCTTGAGACATACGCTATTACTCCTCTATCCTGCATCAATACTGCACCTAGCCCTTGTTTGGATGCATCAGTACATACCGTAAAATCTTTGTCCATATCAAGGACTCTTAAGATTGGTGCACTGGTCAGTAGTCTTTTGAGTTCAGAGAATGCTTTATTACATTCCTCAATCCATTCATACTTAACACCTTTACGCTGAAGGGTTGTAATCGGCTTTGCAATTTTGGAGAATCCCTCCACAAATCTTCGGTAGTAACTGGCTAAACCCATAAAGCTTCGTACTTCATGTGCGTTTTTCAGTATTGGCCATTCCATGATTGCTTTTACCTTCTCAGGGTCTACTGAAATCCCTTCACCTGATATGATATGACCTAAGTAATGAATATTTCCTAAAAGAATGAACACTTGGATAATTTTCCATACAACTGATGTTTTCTAAGGCAGGACAACACTATCCATAAATGATCTTCATGCTCTTTCTCATTCTTGGAATAGATGAGTATATCATCTAAAAAGACTTGTACAAATTGATCAAGATATTTGCGGAAAACACTGTTCATAAGATTCATGAATATTGCTGGTGCATTTGTTAATCCAAATGGTACCATAGTAAATTCATAATGTCCAAAACGTGTCCGGAATGCAGTCTTAGAAATATCGCTTTCAGAAATCCTTAGCTGATGATAGCCTGATCGAAGATCAATTTTTGAAAAGACAGCAGCTCCTTTCATTTGATCGAAAAGATCATCAATTTGAGGCATAGGATATCGATTCTTTACTGTAGCTCGATTCAAGTCTCGATAATCTATGCATAATCTTAAGGATCCATCTTTCTTCTTGACAAAAATTACAGGAGCACCCCAAGGTGATATACTAGATCAAATATGTCCTATATCCAATAGTTCCTTCAATTGAATTTGCAATTCTTGAAGTTCTGGAGCTGTCATTCTATAAGGTGTTTTAGAGATTGGTTGAGTACCAGGTTTCAATTCTATTGTGAGATCTAGCTCTCTTTCAGGAGGTAATCCCAGTAGTTCCCTTGGAAATACATCCGGAAATTCGACTAACACCTGACATTGTTCTAAGCAATGTTGCACGAAGCGGGGACGCGGAAGCGTCATTTTCCAAAAATCTAGGAAGCGAAGCGTCTACGGAAGCGTCTGCTATATATATATATATATATATATATATATATATATATATATATATATTTGTTTGCATTTCTACTCAAAACAAACATCCCAAACAGGCAGAAGCGCAGAAGCGTCCAAAACAAGCGGAAGCGCACTTCCGGGGACGCATCCGCACGAGACGCGCTTCAAGCCTTAGAAACGAGGGGGGGATGCTTCCTGCAACATTGGTTCTAAGGATGGTCCTTTCTCTTTACTTACTTCCTGAATTACATATGCCTGACAACCTTTTCTTAAGCAACGCTTCATTTTCATTGCTGATATGTAGCGTAAAGATACTTTTCTCTTTATTCCTTGAATTTGGATTGCTTCTCCTTCATCATTTATACCTAGAATTCTTTTCCCATAACAGTCTACCCAAGCTTGATGAGCTTCTAGCCAATCCATACCTATGACAAGATCATAAGTTCCTAAGGCTGTGACATAAACTTTTAATTTAGTTGAACAGACCCCTAAGTCAATTTTGCATTGATCCACACTTAAGTCTAAGGATTGGAGGTCTCCTGAGGCCATTTCTACCTGTCTGAAATCATTTTGCCTGCGAGCTGCCAACCCACATTTGTTTAATGCATATGACAAAATGAAACTATTTGTGGCACCAGTATCAAATAAGATTTTGTTTTATACCATTAATAATACCTGAAGATTCCACTACAGTGGATTGATGTGCTGCTTGATCGTTGTTGACTAATGCATGAATTCTATGATTGTCTTGGTTATTTGAAATTGGTTCCTTTCCAGTCCTATGCAATATACTTGATGAAGCTTATGGACAATCACGTTGAAAATGCGGTCCTCCACATCCCCAACAATTAACCTTTGTTGGTCCTCTTGAATCAGGATGTGAATTTCTAGATAAAGAGCTTCGTCCTCTCATTTTGTTTCCTCTCGAATTTCTTCCTCTATTAGCAGTTCCACGAGATTTCCATGGACTGGTGTTTGATGATTCAGTGGCTATAGTATTAACTGCCATGGGAGCTCTTGTTCCTACATTTCCTAGGATAAATCTATTACCATAAGGTGATCTTGAGCTACCTCCCCTGAAGAAATTTCGGGGAGTCTTTCTTGAAAATCCTGATTGTAGAGGTTCTGTTGGCCTTACATCCTTTTTGATTCCTAGATGTTCTTCTGCATAACGGCCACATTCTACCGCCTCAACTACTGATGATGGTTTCCACATGCTCACCAAGGCCCTAATGCGAGGATTTAACCCAAATATGAAGCGTTTAGCCTGACGTTCATCAGAATCTAAGTAGTGAATGTATTTTACAAGCTCCATAAACCTTATCTCGTATTCCTCCACTGTTTTATTACCTTGAACTAATGTATGAAAGGCTGCGGCTTGTTGTTGTTGAAAATATGGAGGTAAATACTTCGCGCGGAATCTTTCCTCGAACAATTCCCAAGGGACATTATCCGTTGTGAGGTGTAGTTGTTTTTCCAGATTTCCCCACCAAATCAAAGCACTCTCCTTTAATTGAAATACATTTGTTTTTGCAGAAGAAGAATATTCTCTTAATTTAAAACATCTTTTCATTCCTTCTAACCATGCCTTGGCACGTTCTCCTGCTCGACCTCCTGAAAATTCTGGGAGTTTAATTTTCTGAAGTTCCCTAGAAATATCTTCCTTTGATCTTTTATACTCAAAATTCTTTGGTTCCACTGAATTGGTTGCTAAGGGTTGAAGTTCTTCTTTGGTCTTAGCCATGGTTGACCCTTTTAATGTTTCCAATAAGGCTTCCAAGGAGTTCATTATCACAGTCAACTCCGGTGCTGGAGCGATCGGTATTGATGGTGGTCTCGATGGAGGCGATGATGATGATGGTGGCGATGGAGATGGTGATGACGACGGTAGTGGCATTAATGACGGTGATGCTGCCCGATCACGTCGTCGTCGCTCATATGTCCTTACCATCGTAATGTTTCCTATAATCCATAATAAAGTTTGTAAAAATTTGAGGTATATATTCGAATTTAACATATAGTTTTGCAATTTCACATTTATAAACAGTGATAGTTTTTGCTATTTTTACCTGCTAGGCAGATCTCACTGGTACCAAGGTCAAGGAGGGTGGTCTTGCGACCTCCTTGTCCTAATGCAGGGAATCCTATCTTAATGCTTAATAATACTTTTCTAAAGCATGAGTCTTTATAAATCCTCTTTTAACATTGTAACATAACCTAATTATGTAATATAATCATTTTATTATTAGTGGACTGTGAATATCACTTAATAATATTATCTATATATTTCATCATATATATTTGGCGTCATTTCATTTGTAATGACCATATGCAATAACCAGAACTGAAATACAGGAAGCGTAAAGAATTTAAATTTGTACTTACCTTAACTGTTGTTGATTCTGCTACTGAACTGGTGTCGTTGATGATGTTGTGGCTATTTTGATCCAATTTCCGGGAGACCAATACCACCCAGCCAGACTGAGCAGAGCCTGGCTGCTCAATCCAGAAAGCTTCTCAACAGAAGCTCACTGTCCCCCGTGCCCAGAACCTCAGACGGCTTAAAGCTCTTCCAATGGTCAATTTTCTTCCTCCTGGTTTTCTCCTGCTGATTTTCTGCTTCTGGTTTTCTCCTGCTCTCTTCTTTCCCCCGCCCCGTTCTCAGCCCATTATCCGCGGTTTTATAGCTGGGTTTAGCGGTGGCCGCCCTGTACACCAGCGACTCCACCGCTTTCTCCCGCGGTGACAGCTTCCTCAAGGCGTGAGTCATCCTTCCATTACCAGTGTTCGTATGAAGCATTCAGGTTTTATAATGTTTTACCCTCATAAAAGTGTTATGGTTATTTATAATATTATTACACCTCTATTAACCATATACGTATCTTTTTTATGACTTTATAACATTGATATGTACTTTATCATGTTTGTCTTTTGACCTTTTGATATTCATGTATACTTTTATTTTATTTATGTTTGTTTTTAATATAAACTTTATTTATGTTTGTTTTTAATATAAACTTTTAGAACTTTAGATCAATTAATTATTAATACTAATACTTAATCTTTATTCCATTTTATTAATATCTTTATATTTTTTTTTTTTTGAGCATAAAATATGTGTATTTAGAGATGGGTCGTTACATACACTCCCCCTTCTTAAAACTTCATCCCGAAGTTAGAGTTTTAGGTTTGAGGTTTTAATGGACATGCCTTTCCCTATCCAGCTTCCCAAGCTATTCTAAAATCATCCTATCCTTCCTAATCTCTTCTGCTCCCATCCTATCCGTCCTCTACTGGAGTATGCCATGGCGTCAGTTTTACTGACCTAACCATTCATAAACTCTAAGGTGACAGAGTCGGCTACACCGACCTGATTCCCAGTAGGCATCCGACAGTCATCATCACACGTCTAGGGGAGCGTGGTCCGCACAGTCCTCCCATGACTCCAGGGTTCGGAGGATAAACGGTGGGTAACACCTCCACCCCTCCCAGTAGAATTAGGGCTAATATCCTATCATAGAATCACTTTGAGCTTTAATTGTTCTAAGGTTCTGTCATCACGTGGTCATCCCGGTAATTGTTTATTATCTGCAATCATACACTTACCCATGCATTTATAAAATGTGCATCAGCATATTCAAAATAACTCATGTATTATTCACCTATGACATTACAGTATAACATATTTTGTCATATTCCATACATGTCTTTTGACTTTCATCTTAGAATGTATTCACTTCCTGACTTCTATTCCATTGTTCATGTTGACATGTATAAATGAAACAGATTTATAATATCTTAATTTCTACCAGAAGTAAAATTATTTAACTGTCTTTAACTTTACCTTGACAACTACAATTTAGTAAAATGAATCACATAGATTGTTTTGGTATCCATGTACCAGCAGAAGTTAAACATATATTATGTCACAAAATTTCACGTTTATCTATAATCATTCAAAATGTTTCTGAGTCTCTGATTGCGGTGAAGTAAATATATACTAAACATAGTTTAAAGTTCTTCAAAATTGACATAGATTAAGGTATCTTTGACATATCTCCTCTGTATTTTCCCAGGTTGCCAATCCAGGGCTATACTTGTCCCATTGGACCTTAACTTGGTCCACCATGCGGTTCCTCAGCTGTCAAACCCTACGTTCCAGTATACGTAACGGTTCGACCGTTACGACTCCCTCGTCCGATACCTGCAATTCCTTCCATTGAAGGTTATGAGATAGATCAGCTATATAATGCCTTAATACAGAAACATGAAATACATTATGAATTCGATGCAGGTGAGGTCGCAGGGCAAGACGGTGGGCAACAGGTCCAACTCTTTCCACGACTTTAAATGATCCAATAAATCGGGGTGACAACTTTGTCCCTTTTCCGAATCAAATAGTACTTTTATTTGGTTTGATGCGGATGAAAACCTGATCCCCAACTTCATACCTCCTATCAATTCGGTGAGCATCAGCGTAACTCTTTTGTCTATCCTGTGCTTCCTTTAATCGTTGTCTAATTTGTCTTACCTGCGCTTCCATTTCATGGATTAATTCTGGTCCTATTATCACTCGATCTTCTAACCTGTCCCAACTTAACGGTGTTCTGCAAGGTCTGCCGTATAAAGCTTCTAATGGAGGCGTTCTAAACGAACTGTAGTAACTGTTGTTGTACGCGAATTCGACTAAGGGTAAGTACTTTTCCCAGTGTGATTGTTGATCCATCACATACATTCGCAACATGTCTTCAAGTACTTGATTTACTCTTTCAGTTTGCCCATCAGTCTCAGGATGGTAAGCAGTGCTTAAATTTAGCTGAGTACCTAAGGTTGTTTGCATGCAAGTCCAGAATCTAGAAGTGAATCGCGAATCTCTATCAGATATAATCTTCTTAGGTACTCTATGAAATCTGATAATTTCATTTATGAATACCCGAGCTACGTCAGCCACATCATAAGTATCTCTTACGGGGATGAAATGGGCGCTTTTTGTTAATTTATCCACCACTACCAAAATGGCATTGTGTCTTTGAGAAGTAAGAGGTAGTCCAGTGATAAAATCCATAGAAATGGTCTCCCATTTAGACATAGGAATGTCGTGGGGTTGTAAGAGGCCCGCTGGGTGACAATGATCTGCCTTTACCTGCTGACATTCCAAACATTTTGCAACAAATTGAGTGATATCACGCTTCATGCCTGCCCAAAAGAAGAGTTTCTTGGTATCCGCATACATTTTCCCTACTCCAGGATGAGCACAATATACTGCTCTGTGGGCTTCCCCAAGGATGGTATCTCGAAGATCTTTATCATCAGGAATATACATCCTTCCATGGAATCGTAAGATTCCATCGTTTTCTAGTTCATATCCCTCAAATTTAGATTCTTTTGCCCTTTTACCCTCAAGACTTGCTCTCACCTTTAAATACCAGCTGTCTTTTATAAGATGATCCAGTACTCGTTGTCTTAAGTCTACTTTAATGGGTATGAGAGAAAATATCCGAGGTCTCCTGCTTAAAGCATCTGCTACTACATTTTCTTTTCCCTTAATGTATGATATCCCGAAGTCGTATTCACTTAGAAATTCACTCCATCGCCTTTGTCTGGCATTTAAGTCTCTTTGGGTGAACAAATATTGTAGACTTTGATGGTCGCTTTTAAGTGTAAAACTTCGTCCCACTAGGTAGTGTCTCCAAATCTTTAAAGCCAGCACTACAGCGGCCAATTCTAAATCGTGAGTAGCATAGAGTTCTTCATGAGGTTTTAACTTTCTGGAAGCATATGCTATCACTCCTCTATCCTGCATCAATACTGCACCCAGCCCTTGTTTGAATGCATCAGTACATACTGTAAAATCTTTGTCCATATCTGGGACTCTTAGTATCGGTGCACAGATGAGTAGTCTTTTGAGTTCAGAGAATGCTTTATTACATTCCTTGGTCCATTCATACTTAACACCTTTACACTAAAGGGTTGTAATTGGCTTTGCGATTTTGGAGAACCCCTCCACAAATCTTCAGTAATAACCGGCTAAACCCATAAAGCTTCGAATCTCATGTGCATTTTTCGGTATTGGCCAATCCATGATCGCTTTTACCTTCTCAGGGTCTACTGAAATTCCTTCACCTGATATGATGTGTCCCAAATAATGAATCTTTTCCTGAAAGAATGAACACTTGGATAGTTTTCCATACAACTGGCGTTCTCTAAGACAGGATAATACTATCCGCAAATGGTCTTCATGCTCTTTCTTATTCTTGGAGTAGATGAGAATATCATCCAAAAAGACTTGCACAAATTGATCAAGATATTCACGGAAAACACTGTTCATAAGATTCATGAATACGGCGGGCGCATTTGTTAACCCAAATGGTACCACAGTAAATTCATAATGTCCAAAACGTGTCCGGAATGCAGTCTTAGAAATATCATTTTCAGAAATCCTTAGCTGATGATAGCCTGATCGAAGATCAATTTTTGAAAAGACAACAGCTCCTTTCATTTGATCGAAAAGATCATCGATTCGAGGCATAGGGTATTGATTCTTTACTGTAGCTCGATTCAAGTCTCGATAATCTATGCATAATCTTAAAGATCCATCTTTCTTCTTCACAAAAATTACAGGAGCGCCCCAAGGTGATGTACTGGGCCGAATGTGCCCTATATTCAGTAGTTCCTTTAATTGAATTTGCAATTCCTGAAGTTCTGGAGCTGTCATTCTATAAGGCGTTTTAGAGATCGGTTGGGTACCTGGTTTTAATTCAATAGTGAGATCCAGCTCTCTTACCGGGGGTAATCCAGGTAGTTCTTTGGGAAATACATCTGGGAATTCAGCTAACACCGGATATTGTCCTAAGGATGGTCCTTTTTCTTCGCTTACTTCTTGAATTACGTAACCCTGACAACCTTTCCTTAAACAACGCTTCATCTGCATGGCTGAAATGTAGCGTAAAGATACTTCCCTCCTGATTCCTTGAATTTGGATTACTTCCCCTTCATCATTTATGCCTAGAATTCTTTTCCCATAACAGTCTACCCAAGCTTGGTGAGCTTCTAGCCAATCCATACCTATGATAAGATCATACGTTCCTAAGGCTGTGACATAAACTTTTAGTTCAGTCATACAGACCCCTAGATCAATTTTGCATTGATCCACACTCAAGCCCACAGTTTGGAGTTCTCCTGAGGCCATTTCCACTTGATGGAAATCATTTTGTCTACGAGCTGCCAACCCACATTTGTTTAATGCATATGACGAAATGAAACTATCTGTGGCACCAGTATCAAATAAGATTTTGAGTTTTATACCATTGATAATACCTGAAGATTCCACTACAGTGGATTGATGTGCTGCCTGGTCGTTGCTGACTACTGCATGAATTCTATGATTACCTCGATTGTTTGATATCGGTTCCTTTCCAGTCCTATGCAATATATTCGACGAAGCTTCTGGGCAGTCACGTTGAAAATGCGGTCCCCCACATCCCCAACAATTAAGCTGCGTTGATCCCCTTGAATCAGGACGTGAATTTCTAGAGAACGAGCTTCGTCCTCTCATGTTGATTCCTCTCGAATTTCTTCCTCTACTGGCAGTCCCTCGAGATGTCCATGGACTGGTGTTTGATGATTCCGCGGCTATAGTGTTTACTACCATGGGAGCTCTTGTCCCCATATTTCTTGGGGTAAACCTGTTACCGTAAGGTGGCCTCGAGCTACCTCCTCCAAAGAAGTTTCGGGGAGTCTTTCCTGGCAATCCTGATTGGAAAGGCCCTGCTGGCCCCATATCTTTTTTGATTCCAAGGTGCTCTTCTGCATAACGACCACATTCAACTGCCTTGGCTACTGATGATGGTTTCCACATGCTTACCAAGGCTCTGATGCGAGGATTTAACCCAAATATGAAGTTTAGCTTGACGTTCATCAGAATCTAAGTAGTGAATGTATTTTACAAGCTCCATAAACCTTATCTCGTACTCTTCCACAGTTTTATTTCCCTGAATTAATGTATGAAAGGCTCTGGCTTGCTGTTGTTGAAAGTATGGAGGTAAATACTTTGCGCGGAACCTTTCCTCAAATAGTTCCCAAGGGACATTATCCGATGTAAGGTGCAGCTGCTTCTCCAGATTTCCCCACCAAATCAAGGCACTTTCCTTTAATTGAAACACGGCAATTTTTGTTTTTTCCGAAGAAGAATATTCCCTTAACCTAAAGCATCTGTTCATTCCTTCTAACCATGCTTCGACGCGTTCACCTGCTCGACCTCCTGAGAATTCTGGGAGTCTAATTTTCTGAAGCTCCCTAGAAATGTCTTCTTTCGACCTTCTGGGCTCAAAATTCTTTAGTTCCGCTGAACTGGTGGCTACATGCTGAAATTCCTCTTTGGTTTTAGCCTTAGTTGATTCTTTTAATGTCTCCAATAAGGCTTCCAAAGAGTTCATTATCACAGTCAACTCTGGCGCTGGGGCGATTGATGCTGATAATGGACTTGGTGGTGACGATGGTGATGGGGATGATGATGGCGACGGTGGCGGCATTAATGGTGGTGATGCTGCCTGATCACGTTGTCGTCGCTCATACGTCCTTACCATTGTAATGGTTCCTGAACACATCATAACATTTTATAAAAATTTTGAGGTAGGCAATCGAATTTTAACATATAATTTTCTTTTGCACTTCACATTCATAAACGGGTATAGTTTTGCTATTTTTATCCGCTAGGCGGATCTTACTGGTACCGAGGTCAAGGAGGGTGGTCTCGCGACCTCCTTGTCCTAATGCAGGGTATTCTATCCTAACATGAATAATGCAGTAGTGTAGGGTCATTAGCTCCTAAGGTAAATATCTATAGTTTATTTACTAAATAACATCCACAAAATGAAAATGTTAAATGTCTCATTACAATGTACGTCGGTAACATACCCGTCATACTTCAATCTAGCTATTACTTTTAAAGAAGGTCATACATATTTATTTCATTAAATAACCCTGAGTATATTGACAACGATGGTAAAATGAGAATCCAACAAAGAAATCATGTTTTGATTATTATTTCCAGTTGTGGTAGACAAATTATCTGATGCGAATGATTGAGTAGATTCTTTTTATCTTCACCAGTTAAGAGGTCTACTGTCTATGTGACTAAATAATGTATGGGTACTTTTGTAATTTTCTTAATATCATATATATTTTACTTATTAATTCCTTCTATGATATGGTTTAGTATTTAGTATTTACTAAGTCCTCCAAGGAAGGATGGGGAGGTGTTCTTGTACTCCAGGAGATGAATTAATAATACCCGGGTACTTTATGCATGGTTCTTCAAAAGTTGCAGACTGAGAGAAACACCAAAGGAAGAAACTGTAAAATAGGTGTTTTGGGAACTGTATTGCTTCTTGAACCTATTGGGTATGGGTCTCTCAAATTACACCCCTCTTAGCTGTTCCTTTCAACTGGAAACGGGTAATTCTAGGAGGTTATGAATGATCAAACAACATAACAGGGAACCTATCAAGTTAGAATTGATTACTGTTAAGAAACATAAAAGGAACTTGTTAGAAGGGTTCACTTTCCCTTGGGAGAGGTGTACAACAACTTGCAATGATGACTAGTCTAATGCTTGTCTTGGACAGTTGACTGTATTTAAAATTGGTTTGGCAGAATAGATAACAACCACAATATATGTGCATAGAAAGATGTAGACTCTGTCCAGACTGGTGCTAAGATGAATGCATTGGCTCTGCTCACGAAAGTTGGGAGGGAGAGTTAATTGCAGTTTTATACAAGGCAACTGATGGTCTTGCAGTTTGCTGATGTAATCATTCTTTATACTGTAATATAAGATCGCTTTCCAGACAGAAGTTGCATAGCTAAGGCAGACACGCTTGCTCTCTTCCCCTATGATAGTAGAGGGGACAATTGCAATATTGTCTATTTGACTGCTGGCTTTGCAGATGTAATGCTATTATGGTTATTATACATTCCCCACCAGGTCTGGCGTCAACATGGTCATGAACTCGATATCCAGATTTTCGCGAATGTTTAACCCTATGCCCACCGGTTGCATGAAATTTTTGATGCGGAGTGGACTTTCTGTTATTGAAATTTTTTTTGGATTAAGGGGGGGTTTCTTTTCAACTCGATACAGAGCATGATCCGGTCTACCTTTCCATTCGTTACTCCAGGCTCTTTAACATGTGGTTCAGGGTCGCCATGCAGTTTAAACCAGAGTTGCAAAAATTGGACTTTGCAATAAACTTCTTAACGGTCTGAAAAATGAGAATCGTAAAGAAATTGCCGAGCAATAAAACAAATCATAAATCTCATGTATTTGCAAATAATCAGTAGTCAAACTAGGGCAAAAATGCATTAATTGCACAAAAATCAGCAATCCAAAAGTCAAGAAATAAGGGAAGAATATGATTCTAAAATGACGCCGATGCTCACCTGCCAATGTGTTTTCTTCTTTTGAAATATTTGTATATAATCCAAAATTTGGCAAAAAGAAATTTAGACCCAGGCTTCTTTGAATATCTCAGAAGTGTAGAAATCTGAGTTTAACCCAGATAGTGGATAAGCCTAGATTCTATAAAAGAAAACAGAAAACAGATCTATATCTTATTGTTGTTCAATACAAGATGATACCTGCTATATATAATAACGGGAAGAGGTCCAGTGTTAGCAAAGGATAGCTTTGACAACTGGGCAGATAAGGGTGTGACCTTACAACGAATACAATACCAATGCATTGGAAAAGAACACTAGCACTCCCTTCCCTTCCTTTAAGCAAAATGTAGGTAGTAACATAAGAAAAAATTGAGTCCTGTCAACAAAGGCTTATGTAAGGTACAAGGGTAATTTTGCCCTAATTCACCTAGGGTTCTCAATAAAAATGCAACCAGATAATTCAATGTAGATTGTAATACACAATCTAAATCTTCAATTCACCAAATATGATTGCAATGATACTTCTGTGATAACAGTACTGTACGAATTTTCCACTATGTAATTCAACAGTACCACATCCAATCTGTTGCAGTGTTCCGATATTCACAACTTCAGAAATATAATTGTTAACAGTTGCATAGATGTAGTTCACAACAAACACACGTATTTGCTACCAACAGAATCCATACAGAGTTTTTGCAAAGAGGCAGAGTTTTTTTTTTTTTTTTTTTTTTTTTTTTTTTTGTAGAAGCTCAAACTATCGTAACCTAACGTTGTGGAATGATACTCCACCCTACTTGCCTTGAGAAATAATGTCACTGTATATTCACAGCAATGCTCTATTGCTGCAGCAACAAATGATTCTCGAAATATGAAAACAGCGGTACTCTCAGAAATGAGGGAAAATCTCGAGAGACGCACTTTTGACGAAATTCAAGGACGCGTGATGCTGTAAGCGTCGGAATGATGCCCTAAGGCAATGAGCACAAGAAAATTGCTCAACAAAACAATGTAAGGCAGTGAATGAAATACAGAGACGACAGCCTGTAGAACAGCGTAGATAGCGCTGAGAAGCGTTTCACTGGCCGATGCACAGTAATGAAATAGGAAAACACAACAATATATACCTTATATAAAAAAAAAAACGAGATTGGATTCAAATAGTGGCAACGTATAAGCAAACGGTGGTATGGGATTATGGTATTGCGATATTGTGCTATTGTTATACTAGCAGCATTATATATTTTGCAACGGAGGGACCAAGCGGGAGGGCCAGAGTCGTGAGGAGTGGACTGTGGTATGCGGGCAGTGGAATACCATGTCAAGCCATATGTCATATAAAACTGACTGTTAAATAACGTAACAGCATGGAGCGTGAATTTCCTGAAGGTGCAGTAGACATGTTTTGGGACAAATTATGAGGTTAAAGAAATCCATTTCATTCTTCATATACCAAAGAACAACGAATTGTGGGCCTGTAAGGTCGAAAAGGGTTTGAACAACCCTCTGATACCATCTGTAATGACCATATGCAATAACCAGAACTGAAATACAGGAAGCGTAAAGAATTTAAATTTGTACTTACCTTAACTGCTGCTGATTCTGCTACTGAACCGGTGTCGTTGATGATGTTGTGGCTATTTTGATCTAATTTCCGGGAGACCAATACCACCCAGCCAGACTGAGCAGAGCCTAGCTGCTCAATCTAGAAAGCTTCTCAACAGAAGCTCACTGTCCCCCGTGCCCAGAACCTCAGACGGCTTAAAGCTCTTCCAATGGTCAATCTTCTTCCTCCTGGTTTTCTCCTGCTGATTTTCTGCTTCTGGCTTTCTCCTGCTCTCTTCTTTTCCCCCACCCCGTTATCATCCCATTATCCACAGTTTTATCGCTGGGTTTAGCAGTGGCTGCCCTGTACACCAGCGACTCCACCGCTTTCTCCCGCGGTGACAGCTTCCTCAAGGCGTGAGTCATCCTTCCATTACCGGTGTTCATATGAAGCATTCAGGTTTTATAATGTTTTACCCTCATAAGAGTGTTATGGTTATTTATAATATTATTACACCTCTATTAACCATATACGTATCTTTTTTATGACTTTATAACATTGATATGTACTTTATCATGTTTGTCTTTTGACCTTTTGATATTCATGTATACTTTTATTTTATTTCTGTTTGTTTTTAATATAAACTTTATTTATGTTTGTTTTTAATATAAACTTTTAGAACTTTAGATCAATTAATTATTAATACTAATACTTAATCTTTATTCCATTTTATTAATATCTTTATATTTATTTTTTTTTGGAGCATAAAATATGTGTATTTAGAGATGGGTCGTTACACCATTATATTACTACTTGTTATATTTTCATATATTTTCGTTGCATTCCTTTGTTTGCTATACTTCTACTCCACTATTTAATACATTTTTATATCTTGTTAATATATATATATATAGATATAATTTCTTATTTGTATTGCTACTATATTATCTTCCATTAAATATGACGAAAATCGCATTAATATGAATGATTCTTCTAACCCGGGAATAGGGATAAGCAGTTGAATTTAGAAAATATATGACTCATCAGAGGCCTCTCCAGAAGGAAGATGAGATTACTTATTTGCAAACTATGATTTTTAGTCCTAACTTCATGGTTAGCACGAGTTTGCACGCATTTTCACTTTAAGAAAATTGATCCTTTCGACACTTGCTAGGTCTGTTGTTAATATATATATATATAGTTCGACTTCAAACATAAATACGGAGACCAAAGGCACAAGCAACGTGAATTAAATTTTAGTTTAATGTAAAATGATGTTTAATACCAATCTATATCAAGTTAAAAAAAAAAAACTTTATATTTAATATATTACCAACTAAACTACCCACATACGCTAACTCAAATTTAATAATATTTTTTTTTTAAATTTAACAAAATTATATATATATATATATATATATATATATTCCAAAAATTCAACTAAAACTAAACATCATATATATATATATATATATATATTCCAAAAATTCAACTAAAACTAAACATCATTTATATATATATATATATATATTCCAAAAATTCAACAAAGACTAAACATCATTTAGTGCAAGATGCTGTTCAATACAAGTCTATATCAAGTTACGAAGGAACGCTCCACATTTTCTAATTTAAAAAGAATTAACTTATATTTTATTTTATTTAAAAAGAATTTAGCGCACCACAGAAGTTATAAGAGCCGGGAGATTAAATTCGATTAAGCTGTGAATAATTATTTTTTTATCATTGTCGATACAAACAGAAGAAACGTCGGTGTCTGAATATGAAGTTGCCTTTAGTCATGGCCGGCTGGATCTTGATTTTTGATCAGCTCCAGATCAGAGAAACCAACGTGTCCTGATTAATAGTTTACGAGTATACGGGAGGAGAGAAAATATACTTCTTCGTCGACGAATTCGTCCAAATTCTGACTCGTATATCATGGTAAAGCCAATGATTCTATTTTCTTATAGCGGATGGGTTCAACACTAGGGCTTCCTTTTGTTACGTTGCATAGCGCGCTTGGGAGAAACCTGAACTAAGTTTCTTGCGTGCACAATCACAGAAATGCATTTTAGACAGATTAAAAATATATATATATATATATATATATCGATTAATTGGAAATAACATATAATAATGACGGCAATGGCATAATTGAAATTTAATGCCGTGGAAAATTCAACTATATTGAAGACTTTATATGAAAGATTAGATATAATTCAATAATATCGAAGACTAAATTTAAGTCAGTTATATATTAATGCGATTTTAAATTATGTATTATAGTTTTTTTTTTTTTAACATAAGAGCCCACACGGAGTTTGCATACCCTTACGTGTCGCTAAACTATAAAACTCACGCCATAATCCAACACGCAGTTGATTAACTGAACGAGTGTTAGGTATAAGCCTGGCCTGGCATTGGGCCGCGTTCCTGCCGAGGAGCTTATCATGAAGGATTTGCAGTGAATTTGTCGTCTTTGTGAATGTGTTGGACGAGCTACCTGAATCACATGGGCAGGACGCGAGGAGGAGCCATGGAGGTCACCACCGTCAAATTTCCGGCCCTGTTTCTCGTGGTTTCCATCATCGGATAGGTGCTTTTCATGTTTGCTGCTAGACTATTGGCTTAGGTTCTTAGCCGAACAATGGGAGCATCTGTCCAATTTCGTGTTGCAGGATGCAACTGTGCCAGGGATGTATTGGTAAAGTTTAAGAAGGTTTGCTTGCTGCACAAGAAAGTCCCTAATTTATGTTGAAGGGGCATTCAACATTCTGACGCCTTGTTTGTTTTCACGACAGGCTCCAAAACGAGCGGGGACATGGCTGTCGTTACCTCAAATTGAAGATTCGACAGCACGAGTTTATAATTCTATGACTTCTATAGTACCTACCAAAGGGTTGCAGAGGCGTTTTTCTGCCTGTAACACTTTTTTCTGCCTGTATTACCTTCTCTCTGTTGCAGATCAATCTGGACAGTTTTAGGCAATGGCGGACTCGTTTCGTAATAGAAATCGCAGGCAGCGGCGGCAAGAGCAACACTCTAGGGTTTCAAACCCTTCTTCGTCCAATTAGAGCAACTTCAATGCTACTTACTCGGCAGCTCAGAGTAACCAGCGCAGGAGGGGTGTGAATGTGCAGGCTGACATAATAGCTCGTGCCGAGCAAGCGGCCACAGATGCATACAGGGGCCTTCTGTCAAAGGAAGAGAGTGTGACTGTTTGGAAACTTACTCAATCGGTCTTCTCCACTCTGAAGATTGCTTCCTTGGAGTCTGTGGGTTTGAGGGTTCATGAAATACCTTGCTTGTATAGGATCATTCTCTTGGAAGGGAAGCTTTGGTCAGATATATACAGTTACATGGCTCTGTTTTACATCAGATGGGCAAAGTTGTTTTGCACAAAGCTTAAATATACAGTTTCCAGTGAGATTGAGAAGGCCTATGATAAAACAACGACAGGGAGTTCGCTGAGCAACTAATAAAAACTATGAAAGTTCATCTGGCTGAAGTCCTAAACAGACAATAAGTGCTGTAAAATTTATTACTGGGTGCATGATTTAAATGGCTTTAGCACAACCTTATTTCAATAAATTTAAATCCTTAACAAACTTAACAGCAGGTCCGAGAGTTTAAACCTGGCTCTGATACCAAATGTAAGAACTGTGAATAATTTAAACAACTATTCCCTATGAACAGAGTATGAAATAACAGAATATTACAGCCATTGCAGAGACAGTAAATGCTTCTAGAATTACACTTCATGATCCTGTGATAAAAATTCTTGAATTTTATAAATTTAATTGACAGAACCAATGAAAGTACTTACCTGAAATCCTATGGTCGATGATGCCTCAAACTACCCCTTCTTCGGTTACCAAAAGACCGAAACCACCCAGCCAAACCAAGCAGAACCTCGCTACTCAGTCCAGTAAACTTCTCAGTTGAAGCAGACTGTTCCCCCATGCCCAGAAACCTCAGAACAAGTAAGGCCCAACTCTTCCTGATGATAAACAAACTCTGTGTATAAGTTTTTCCCCTGTTTTTCCTCCCCCTGCCTCCAACCATCCCTTCCTTCTTATAAATTTCCATTTACCAACATCCTCCATCACCGTGTCTAAATTATGATACGTGTCGATTTTTATAAACAAAATCTGATTTTATTTTTATTTGCATATCTTAATTTGAAATAAAGTTTATTTATTTATTTTAATGATTTAATTTTAATTTATTTAATTTTTAATTTTTAAATAAATTAATTGTATTTAATTTCATAAATATTAATTTATTATAAGTGGGTCATTACATAGATCTTCACCCTATAGTTGAAGACATTTGCAAACCCCTATATTTTTCAAACATAAACAGGTATCCACATGAAGTTCCTAAAAAGATTATAGACAAACTACACACTTTCCAAGGGAACAATGTTATTTTTACTAGAGACCATTTGAAGGCTTACATACGTTTGATTGTTAGATATTGAGTTGCACATCTTGATGTTCTCACAAAATTGTTTGTCTCATCACTTGAAGACGCTATCCTTGATTGGTTCACTAACCTACCTAATAGGCAATGCTAAACAAAATGAAAATGAAACTATGGAGGAGTTCAATAAGAGATTTAACCAAATTGTCCAAAACCTACACACAGATATTAAACATCCCGAAGCAACAATTCTTCTTTACTACCTTGACTCATTTGATGAGCAATGGGATTCCAAATTAGAGAAAAGGACCTTGAAAAGCTTAGAGAATTCCAAGAACCCATCCATTAGGATAGAGAAGAACGTGACAACTTCTGAAAAGTCAAATCAACCTAGTTCTTCTAGATCATACACAGGAATTGAAACACAATCTAGAGCGGTTAGCATAGTTAAGCTTACTCTTGATCCCATAACAACATTAATCGAAGCCATCAAAAGAATGAAAACCAGTTTTACCCAACAGAACAAGCTATGCAAAATAGTTTGGTACAGCTAGAAAGAGCTCAGCAAAATAAGTATTATACACCTAAGGGGAATGGTGGATGGGAAAAAAATAGAGGTTATCCAATTTAGAATCAGAACCAGAACCAAAGATTTGTTGTGCATTTGAATCCAGATTCCAAACAATGGGATTGAACATAAGACACTTCCTTGGCATAGATCTTGTGAAGATTCCCATAAAAAAAAAATGCCCATTGACCATACAAGCTATAGTATCTAGTAATGATGCACGTAAATTTGATCGCATGGATGTCGTGAAAGATCGATATTTTGCATATGACGCATATGTTTTGAATAGTGGACATGATTATGTATATAAAATTCAAAGGAAAGTGTACAATCTGAATGAAAACCAAACAAAACATGTCAAAGGCAAAAGCATCAATGTAGATATCAACACTAGAATGTATGTCAAAGATGCCATCCCGGGAAGAAATAAGGAGCAAAATAAGGGAGAAGGAATGGAAACACATCATAAGAGAAACGAATCCATTAATTTCCTCCTCAAAACATTGAAAGCCAAGTTCCACAAAGAGCTCTTGAAAATAGAAACCAAAGACAAACCACTGGAACTACCAAATTGTTAAAATATTCTAAAACTAGCTATCTAAGCAAACATATCAAATATAGTTACTTGCTGGTAATATTAACTTTTGCATGCCGCACAAAATGAGAAAAGCGATCTCACACAATGCACAAATATTTCTGCCCTTCTAGATCAGTTCATCATTCAAAATTATTTTCAGAACTTACAAGTGCTCTCTTACAGGGAAAAATGGCTCTGAGAATTAATCAAACGAACAGCAAACCTGAAAATTTCAGTTTGCAAGAAAATCGAGGCATCCTACCCTCAAATCTGTACGACTGTACGGAATCCATACATCAATACGGAATCTGTATGGATGGTGGTACGACCTGCTCTGCTGTGTTGTATGGCAGCTCTTTTCCTTGCTGCTAACTGGCTGCATGTCCTCGCTGAAGACTAGTTGCTTTCTCCTTGTTGAAACACAGCTGAAATCCTCACAAATGGCTGAATTTTAGATCTTTGATTTTCTCCTTCACTCACGTGACTTGTGAAATGAATGTTTTGCGTGTCTTTGTACTTTGCCCTCTCTTTTATATATTTGACATGAGCAGAACAACTAATCTTCAACAGTTGAAATCTAACCGTGAGATTGATGGCTCTCTTTTAATTAAATTATTAAGTGACCCACTTTAGTCACTTTATTAATTAAAAATCACTTTAATAAAATAATGTTCACTTTATTAATTAATTAATAAAGTGAACTTCTGAAAAAGCATAGGATACTTTTAATGACGATTTCCATATGTAGACACCCTCATGGAAATACCTGTCTGAGCTACAAACACTAACACTCCCTCTTAGCAAGGAAGGTATTCTCCACCACTCCAAGCTTGTCTCGAAACCAAACGAACTTTCCCTTCACCAAGGGCTTGGTGAAAATGTCTGCCAACTGCTCCTCTGTAGAAATATATTGGAGCTTGACTACTCCCCTCAGCACCATGTCTCTGATGAAGTGGTATTTGATCTCAATGTGCTTTGACTTGTCATGAAACACTAGATTCTCTGAGAGTTTGATACAACTCTGGTTATCGCAGTGGATCACTATTGACTCAAGCTTCTAACCAAACAATCTTGTGAGTAGCTTGCAAAGCCAAATGGCTTCACAACTAGCTAGACTAGCTGCCATGTACTTTGCCTCAATTGAACTCAGTGCTACTGAGGTTTGCTTCCTACTAAACCAAGAAATGATTGTTGACCCCAAATTGAAGCAGCACCCAGAAGTGTTCTTCCAATTTGTATCATTTCCTGCCTAGTCCAAATCTGAGTCCCATTGCAACCTCACACCATCTCCACCAATGCACTACAATCCATATCCTATTGTGCCCTGCAAATATCCGAGCATGTGCTTTGCTGCAACCCAGTGAACCTCCCTCAGTTCCATTATGAACTAGCTTAGGGTGTCAATAGAAAAGTTGATGTCTTGTCGAGTGTTGGCTAGATACATCAACGAGCCAATCAACTGCCTGTATTGTTTGGAGTCTACCAACTCTGAAACTGAAGAATCAATCTTCTTCAAGTTGGTCACCATCGGAGTGGCCATCAGTCTATTATCCTCCATCCTGAATCTCTTCAAGATCTCTAGAGTGTACTTCCCCTGTCCAAGGAAGATCTCGCCCAATTGCTTCCAAACCTCAAGTCCCAAAAAGTAATGCATCAACCTGATATCCTTCATCTCAAATTTTGATGCTAGATTTAACTTGTAACCTGCAATTAGTCTCTCTACACCTATCAGAATGAGATCGTCCACATACAACACCAAAATGAGGGGCTCAGATCCAACCAACAAGAAGTATAGGTTGGGATCTGCCTCACTCTTGGTGAAGCCTATGCCTTCCAGATAGTTGTCAATCCTAGAATACTAGGCCCTAAGTCCCTGTTTGAGTCCATACAAAGCTTTCTTAAACCTGCATACATGCGTCTCCCTGTCATAGACCTCAAACCCCTGTGGCAGATCAATGTAGACTTCTTCCTTAATGATGTTGTTAAGGAAGGCAATCTTCACATCCATTTGATGGATGCTCCATCCCATCTCAAAAGCTATCGAAAGAACTACTCGAATAGAGGAGTATCTAGCTATAGGAGCAAAAGTCTCCTCGTAGTCTACTCTCTCTTTCTGAAAGAAACCATGAGCCACAAATTTGGCCTTGTATTTCTCCACATTGCCATCTATTGAATGCTTCACCTTGTAAAGCCACTTGGAAGTCACAACTGACTTTAGTTTCGGTACAATCTCCTATTGGAGAATCTAGTAGGGAAACTATTTAAACAATTCTCCTTATCCTTAATAATTACTTGTAAACTTTAGATATCTTCTTTGTATTCTTTATTAAATTCTCTTCATTAAATAATTATCAAGAGCATAAACCATAAAGATCATAAAAGATAGAGGGCACAAAATATAGGATCCAAGCCAAGGCAAAACCCCTCCAAGAGGAAAACCCAAAAGAATCTCCTCTTCTTATAGAATCTGATCAAATGAGAAAACCAAGACCCAAACACTTTGACCCCTTCAAGCACCAAGTCAGCCCTCCTTCAAAGCCCTTCAAAGAAATTAAAGTCAACTCTAGTCAATAAAAGTGAAACCTTATTCAAACTTGCTCCAAACTTAGATTTCAGCGCCCAATCTTAGAACTTCGAAACTACAGTGACTTCAAAAACTTCAACCCGCAACTTTCAGCCCCTTGAAGCAGAACAGAAACACTAATCCTTGCATGTCTGAGCAGAAAAGTCAAGTTTTTAGCTTCTTTCCTTCGCTAGGGTTCTTCTTCATGTCTTCTAGTCTCTTGCTCTTGTTTTTCCTCTTGTACTCTTGCAAATCAAACTTGTGAAGATCTGTGTTCAAGTGAGTCGAATCTCCTTCTATATATATGCATTTCATGAGCTCGAATACCCCTTTCTAGGCTGACTTGTGCTTGGAGGCTTATTTTGACTTTTTAGACTCAAAATAAATTCTTTCACATCATACAATTTTCCCAAATGGGCCTTACATACATGACATTGACTCTCTTGACTCGTGACAAGTATTCTTATAACATGACAAACCCTAGAAGCATGAAGAATATGCTTAACCTAGTTGACCAATCAAAAGAAGCATGAAACCCATGCTTCAAAATAATCTTTTTCTTTCTTCTTGTAATGTTTCTAATTAGGAAAAACAGTGATATGCAAAGCAAAACAACGGAGCAACACAAAATTTCAAAACATTCAGTGCACACCCATGTAAACTCCAGAAATGTCAACTAGCCATTTTATTAAGTAATTGGAGCAATAGTACAATAGTGTGGAAGGAGTGCACCTGGGCTTGACTCAATGGCAAGCTTGACAAGACCTAGGTGATAAAATAGTAAGCCCAGATGATAGAATAAGTGCTCCAATCATACCCTGTGTTGCCTCAGAAAACTGCAATGTCTGTTGGATAGATGTTGCTGGAAACTCCACTTCTGGTGCTTGGAAAATTCTATAAAATTAGCCCCAAGCTCCTCACAAATAACCTACCAAAACCCAGAAAGGGTTTGGTCTGGTACTGACCCCCAAAATTCGACCCCAAGTACCACGTCCTCCTCCAACAGCTGGGAAATACGGCCTACCTTAAAACTCCCAGAAAAAAGTCTGCCAATCACCCCCAAAATGTTGAGACACTCTGCTACAAAGTTCTCCTTATTTCTTCCGGCAAAACCCAGCTCCAAAATCATCCCACAAACTCCCACGTGTGCCCAATGAATAGCTTTTGCATTTGCCCTAGATGCACCAAATCGTGTTGCCTTCAATCAGCAACTTCCTTCTCCAAAACTCCTCAAATAGGTTGATCTCTCCCTGAAGCTCCTATTCCAAATTTCTCCCAGCAATTACTACCTGGAAGACGGTTGAAATGACCCAAGCATATCCCCTTTTGCGTCCTCCTGGAATACGCACTAGCTAAGTGAGTAGCTAAGTGTTTAGCTTTGAATCCTTCCAAACTCCTCTCCAAGTTGGTACGATTTGACCTCACTAGGCTGGCACTCAAATTCCCCCAAAGAAGGGGTGAGCTCTCCGCTTGGAAAACTAGGTGTTGAACAATGAAGTGACCCAGCTAAGTAGCTCGAGCAACAGTAGTAAGTTCAATTGGCAAAAGACCCAAAATGAGGTTGATCTTCTCCTATTTATAATTTGTGAGTTTCTTTTTTCCACATGGGCCCCTCCAACAATCTCTTCGACCTCCTTTCCTCAGCTATTTGAATTCCTCCCTTGGCAAGTGTGTTTTCCCCTATGCATGTGGCCCCCACGCTCCACTAGCAAAATATTTTGGCCTCCCTTTTCTCCTAAGTATTTCTCCTAAAAATTCGTGGGTCCTATGGTCACCAAAAATGACAAAATTGTGGAAATAAATTTCAGACAAATTAATTTAGGAAGGGATATTACAGTCCTCCCCTCCCAAATGTTGCTTGTCCCCAAGCAACTTCAATGTTGGATGCTCAAGCATGTGTTCACCTTCCCAGGTGGCGTCCTCGTCCGGCAAGCTCCTCCAACATACTAAGTACTCACTGATAGTTTTGCTCCCCAGATTCCTCTCCCTAGTCTCCAAAATGGCTTCCAGTTCCAGAACCAGATGCCCCTCGTCATCAAGTGGAGGCAACTCCGTCGTTGCTATCACCTACTAGCCCAATACCTTCTCGAGGCATGTGACATGAAAGACGTTGTGAATCTTTCTCCCTAGTGGGACTTCCAACTCATAAGTCACCTCCCCAACTCTCCTAGTCACCCTATACAGCCCATAGAAACATGGTTGTAGCTTCTCAGCCCCCTTTTGCTTCAATGTAGACTGGCGATATGGCTGTAGCCGCAGAAAAACCAAGTCCCCCTCCTCAAACTGCCTCTTAATCCTGTGCCTATCCGCATACATCTTTTGCTGATTTTGGGTTGTCAATAAGTTATCCTTGAGAGCCTTGAGGATATCTTGGCTCTCTTGGATCCAATCTTTGGCCTTTGGGGCCTGACTGTCTCCAAAAACAATGTCAGCAAAAGACAAAGCATCATAACCATACAAGGCATGAAAAGGTGACATACCAATGGACATGTGATGGGTGGTGTTGTAGCAGTATTCGCCTAAATGTAACCACCGAATCCATGCTCTTTGTTGCTCGATCACATAGTTTCAAAGATCGCCCTCCAACCATTTATTGACCCTCTTAGTTTGACCGTCGGTCTGCGGGTGGTAACTAGTGTTGGGGGTAAGTTCAGTGCCCACTAATCTGAAAAGCTCCTGCCAGAATGTCCCCATGAACCGACTATATCTGTCATTGGCTATGGTCTTAGGGAGTCCATGCAAGCGAAAGACACCCTGAAGAACAACTCGGCCACCTGTGATGCTAGATATTGTGTTGGAATGGCGAAGAAGTGAGCATATTTGGTCAACCGATCCATCACATAACTACAATCTCTACCCTGCATCGTAGGGAGCCCTATGATAAAATCCATGGAGATACTCTCCCATTTCCCCTCGAGGATGGGAAGTACTGCAACAACCCTGTTGGATGGGTCAACCCCCCCTTATTCCTCTGGGAAGCTTCACACTCCTGCACATATCTCAAAACATCCCCCTTGAGGCACTTCCATGTGAATCGGGCTATAACTGTCATATATGTCTTCCAGAACCTGGTGCCCTGATAGTGGAGAGTCATGAGCTGCATGGAGAATCCTCTCCTTCAACTGTGAACCCGGCACCAAAAATATGCGCCCCTTGTAGTATATGACGTCATCCATCACCCTATAACGCTCATCAGTGTGAATACCCTCCAGAATCTCACATGCCCATCGATCCTTGGAGTACTCCACCAACAACTGCGCCTTCCAATCATGGCAAATGCTCATGAGTGAAAGTGTCGTGGGCCTCCTGGATAATGCATCTGCTACCACATTGCCCTTGACATACTCAATATCAAAGTCGTAGACCTGCACCTTGCTGACCCACCTCTGTTGCCTGTCACTGAGGCCCTGCTGCCCCATAAAATGGCGAAGACTATTGTGATCAGTCTTCACCCGAAATCTGTTGCCCACCAGATACTGTCAAAATTTGGCCAATGCAGGCATGATCGTCAACACCTCATTGTCGTAAATAGAATACGACCTCTCGCGCGGAAGGAGCTTCCGACTCTCAAAAGCAATGGGGTGTCCATCCCGAGATAACACTGCACCAACCCCCTCACCTGATGCATCGCACTCCAAGGTGAACAATTGAGTGAAATCTGGGAGTGCCAAAACTGGGCAACTACTCATCACCTCCTTGAGGCGATCAAATGTCAACTGTGCTATGTCTGTCCATGTAAAAGCCCCCTTCTTCGTCAGATCTGTGAGGGGAGCTGCTAGCTGTGAGAAGCCCTTTACGAACTTCCTATAGTAGGTGCATATGCCTATAAATCCCCTTAACTCGGTCACATTCTGGGGCTCTGGCCAATCCCGAATGGCCCTAATCTTCTCTTCATGCACCCTCACTCCATCTACGCCAATGATGTGCCCCAAGTAGAGCATCTTTGTCAGTCCAAACTCACACTTGGACAACTTGGCATAAAACTGCTGCTCCTCTAAGATGCGCAACACCATCTCCAGGTGTTGCAAATGCTCCTCCCATGTCCGGTTGTAAATCAAAATATCGTCGAAAAACATCAATACAAACTTCTGCAACTACCCACAAAATACGTGATTCATGTACGACTGAAAGGTGGCAGGTGCATTGGTCAACCCAAAGGGCATGACCAAAAACTCAAAATGCCCATAGTGGCACCTGAAAGCCATCTTGGGGATGTCCTGATCCCTCACCCTGATCTGGTGGTACCCCGAGCGCAAATCTATCTTAGAGAAGTACTTGGCTCCTCTAAGCTTATCCATCAACTCATTAATGTGCGGGATGGGGTAACAGTTCTTCAAAGTCTTCTTGTTGAGCGCCCTATAATCAATGCACATGCGCAATGTCCCATCCTTCTTCACCAGAACAACTGATGAAGTGAAGAGACTGGAACTCGGCCTAATGTGCCCCAACGCCAGCAACTCCTTAATGGCATGCTCAATCTCATCCTTATAGGCCTTGGGATGCCTATAAGGAGTCGTGATAACTGCCTACACCCTAGGCTCCAGCTAAATGGTGTGCTCAAATCCCCTGTCAGGTGGTTGCCTTGGTGGTATGCCCCCAAACACTACTAGGTACCTATCCAAGATGGTCTGTATGTCTGGGTGTGGTGGCTTGGGTTGTCCCCCAACCTCTGAAATCCTCAGCTCCACTGCCCATGCTATGTCCCCATGCCTCAAGTCAGCCTCCATCCTATGTGCTGAAACTGTCTATGGAGGGTATGAATGCATGCCCCGAAGAACCACCAGCTTGCCATTCGGCCTGGTGAACTCCATCTCCAGTTTCCTCCAATCAGTGGTGACCTGGCCAAGGGAGTAAAGCCACTGGACACCCATCACCACGTTGGTCTCTGGCACATCCACAACAAAGAAATGATCTGTCACCGAGTATTTCCCCATAGTCATTGTCAAAGTGGGGACATATCGGGTGCACTGCATAGTCCTGCCCCCTAGTACCAGAACTGAGAACCCCTCAAACTCCTCTGTAGTGATACCCTATCTCTGAACCATTTGGGCATTAATGAAATTGTGGGTGGCCCCACTGTCTACCAGAACTGAGACACATTGTCCCTGCACTGTGTTTCGAATCCTCAAGGTCAAAAATTTGGGAATTCCATGAAAAGAAGCAAGGATTCCCCCAGATGGTGTGAAAGGTTCTCCCCCAGGTGGTGGTGGTGGTCCCCTCTCTGCCTAACCCTCGATGTCTGCCTCGCCAAACTCCAACTCCACATCATCCTCCTGGTCACTATTTGAGAAGACCTCGATGTAGTGGGCCTTGCTCGCTGTGCATCGGTTGCTAGGTGCCCATGGCTCCTGACAAGTAAAACATAGTTTCCTCCTCCAGAGGTCTCTCCTGGTCTCCTCATCTAACTACCCACACCCTTGGGTTGCTCACTATGGTGGGGGCCTAGTGTCATTCCCCTTTTGTGGGTAGGGAGTCCGTGATGGAATGGGTGCTCTAGTCTTGGGGATTGCCCCCTACAAATCCTTGGCACAAGTCACAACCTCCTGCAAGGTAGAGGGTCAGCGAGAATTCACAAGTCCACACAATGGCTCCAGTAACCCCTCTATAAACTTGTACACGCTCCTGGCATCGGACGAGTCTGGCACCATAACTGAAACCCTCAAAAACTCTGATATGTAATTGCTTGGGGTGGCCAGTCTATCTAAGTTGGGTCAACTCCTTGAAGTGAGCCTCCGAGTCCCTCCTATCAAAACGCTCCACCACTCTTCGTGTGAATTCCTCATAAGAGGTCACGCTGGCATGCCCTAGTGTGGACAAGCCATGAAACCACCAATCGTGTGCCTCCCCCTCCAAGTGCAAGGTAGCCATTTTGATGGCTTCCACCTCCATCATCCGATTAAGTTGGAAATAAGTATCCAACTTCTCCACCCAAGCTCGAGTTGTGCACTTGGTAGAGCCATCATATGTGGGGAAATACATCCTCCCAATAATACACTGCAACTCTGAGCTTTGTGTGCTCGGTCCCCCACTGTACCTGCCCTTCTCATTTTGTTTGAGCTGACAATAATCTCTAAATGACAAGGCTGCTTTGAAATCTTCCCCCATGGATTGCCACTCCTTGAAGAAATCTCCCATGGGCATCTGGTCATCCGGCCCTCCTTGCTCACTAGGTGTTGATGGTAGGAAAGTAGGCAGCGTGGTTCTAGTTGGCCCACTGAAAGTTGGTGGGTGAGTGGCTGGTGAAGGGTGGTCGTACTATTGTGAGGCCCCTGAAGTCTCTCCAAGTAGGAACTCATGATGAATACTCGTGCCCCTATTCTATTGTTTGATCTCCTCCAACATCTCCTTCTGCCCCTTAGCTAAATCATTTAGGGCCTTCAAGAGGCTATCAAATGCTGCTTCCTCCTTACTCTTTGGCTCCCCCATATTTGCTACTACTACTGCCTTCCCACATGCCTTCATATCAGGTGTAATCTCCAACTCCCTTTCACTACTCTGGCACCTCTATCTCTGGTAAGTCACGTTCTGCCTATCCTCCTTGTTCTTAGGAAAGCTACCCCACGACTGAGCCAATATCGGAGCTTTGATACCACAGTAATGTTCCTAATTAGGAAAAACAATGATATGCAAAGCAAAACAACACATGCAACACAAAATTTCAAAACATTTAGTGAACACCCATGTAAACTCCAGAAATGTCAACCAGTTGAGCCATTTTATTAAGTAATTGGAGCAATAGTACAATAGTGTGGAAGGAGTGCACCTGGGCTTGCCTCAATGGCAATCTTGACAAGACCCAGGTGATAAAATAGCAAGCCCAAATGATAGAATAAGTTGATCCAATGATGCCCTGCGCTGCCCCAGAAAATTGCACTGTTTGCTGGAAAGACGCTGTTGGAAACTCCACTTCCGGTGCTCAGAAAATTCTATAAAATTAGCCCCATGCTCCTCACAAATAATCCACCAAAACCCCAGAAAGGGTTTGGTCTGGTTCTATCCCCCGAAATTCAGCCCCAAGTACAACGTCCTCCTCCAATAGCTGGGAAATATGACCTGCCTGAAAACTCCTTAAAAAAGTCCTCCAATGACTCCCAAAATGCTGAGACACTCTGCCCCAAAGTTCTCCTTATTTCTTCTGGCAAAACCCAGCTCCAAACTCATCCCACAAAATCCCACATGTGCCCAATGAATAGCTTTTGTGCTAACCCTGGATGCACCAAATCATGGTGCCTTCAATCAGCAATCTCCTACTCCAAAACTCCTCAAATAGGTTGATCTCTCCCTGAAGCTCCTATGCCAAATTTCTCTCGGAAATTACTACCCGGAAGACAGCTGAAATGACCCAAGTGTATCCCCTTCTACGTCCTCATGGAATACGCACTAGCTGAGCGAATAGTTGAGTGTTTAGCTCTGAAACCCTCCAAACTCCTCTCCAAATTGGTATGATTTGACCTCAATAGGGTGGCACTCGAAGTCCCCCAAAGAAAGGGTGAACTCTCTGCTTGGAAAACTCGATGTTGAACAGCAAAGTGACCCGACCAAGCAGCTCAAGCAACAATAGTAAGGTCAATTGGAAAAAGACCCAAAATGAGGTTGAGCTTCTCCTATTTATAATTTGTGAGTTCCTTTTTCCCACGTGGGCCCCTCCAACAAACTATTTGACCTCCTTTCCTTCGTTATTCCAATCCCTCCCTTGGTAAGTGTGTTTTCCCCTATGCGTGTGGCCCCCACGCTCCACTAGCAAAATATTTTGGCCTCCCTTTTCTCCCAAGTCTTTCTCCCAAAAATCCGTGGGTCCCATGGTCACCAAAAATGCCAAAATTGTGGAAATAAATTTGAGACAAATTTAATTTAGGAAGGGACATTACACTTCTTTTGTTTGTTACATAAGATATACATAATGACATGAGTACAATGACAATTATGAAGACTGAAACTAGTTACATTTTCCAACACTCCCTCTTAACTAGGGAGGTATTCATAATTGTACAATTGGTACAAGGATATTCTCAAACTGAAGAGTTCTCATAAGAAGAGTCGAATTGGTAAGCCATCTTTAAGCATCAACATCATAACCAACATTGTCAACATAGTAAGGCCTTAACTTGACAAGCTCTATTTATATCAGAGCATAATGTTGGGAGGTTTTATGTGAGACACCACACTACCTCTTAAAGGTACATACCCCATCCAGATGTTCACTAGGTATGTCCTTTTAGGACTATTCTTATCTTGGATTCCCAATCCTCAAAGAATATCGGTCCTCTTTGACCACTCTTGTCTTGGATACCTGTCCAATCCTCAAAGAGTGTCAGTCAACAAGACTACTTCCTATCTTGGATTCTATATCCTCAAGGAGTATTAATCTTAGATGCTTATCCAATCCTCCATTCTCCTTCCTAGTGCCTTCACTAAGACTTACGGTTGTTAGTCCTGGTCTAG
The DNA here is from genome assembly GCA_031772625.1 of Pinus tabuliformis. NCBI lineage: Eukaryota > Viridiplantae > Streptophyta > Pinopsida > Pinales > Pinaceae > Pinus > Pinus tabuliformis. Next base: position 543,573,882 of record CM062809.1, on the reverse strand, counting down.
TGCATGACACATGGAGAATATGATGTCTTTAACATCACTCCCTCTCAACCTAGAGAGGAGATCCTCATTCCCTCTTGATTGGGGAATAGATCCTTGCTCCTTCTCAAACATTTAAGGAGACTTCTTACTCCCTTTAAAGCATAGAGGAGATTCTTTTACTTCCTTTCAATTGGGAGCTTTCTAGTGTGTCTTCATCAATGCATCAGATACTAGACTTTTATGGAGATTTTCAAGTAGTTACATGGCTCCTCCTATTCTTCGCGTCTTCATTAAATAAAACTTTCATCTTCCTAAATGTAATGAAGCCAAAGGCATTATATTTAGCCAATCAAAGTAGAGCTTAATCATAGATCTCTTTAGACATGAAAGTGATCTTCATCGTTCATATGAACATCAGGTTATCTCTTTGTACTACTACCTCTTAATTCCAAGATGATGTAAACATCTTGACCATACAATCCTTCAAGGATTACCAAAACCATCCACTCAATCCATGTATTCATTGAATTGAGTTCAAAACCAACAGTTGTAGATATACTTGCCTCAATTTCCATTATGCTTTTATGCAATTTCCTTCCAGGTAGCAAAACATATATTGACCAAATAACCAAAATCAAGACATCAATATCAAAATTACCTCAATATGATGGCCTCTTCAGATTCTGCTTACTTCTGAGATCAACATCCTTTTGCATGGTCTATCTTCATCTTTTACCAAAGATCCTTCTCCATGCTAATCACTTGTAATCAAAGTGCCCATGGAACAAACTGACCAACAAGCTACAATTTTCTTCTTCCTTGGAGTTGTCATTATCAACTCTCTTTAGGAAACCATATTCAATGTTGATCAATATCATTATGTCTAAGTCACGTCATCTTGTGGAAGAGTCTTAATTTTAGTCATTCCAAAGCATGCCAAACGTCTTCTTCCAAGCGTCGAGTAACCATATGAAAGACTTATGAGCACAATTTTATAACCAACTCCTTTTGCAAGATTCTTGTAGATATGAACCCTACCTTAGAGAAGAGTTACTTAAAAACATGCATACCTTTGCTTCCATACAACCATCTAGCCATACTTTCTTGAATGAGCTTGCTTCCAACCTTATTGAAGATAAGCTTTCCTTTAAGAGGAGAAAGACTTTAATTCTTCCTCTCAAACTGCAACTCGACCATCTGCATACCTTCATCCTGCAAGACTATTGTTTCCATACTAGATGGAATATACTAGTCATAATGCTTCTTCCAAGAACCTTCCTAAATGATGGTTCTTATTGGAGGATCTTGATGATCCTTCTTTGCAAGATGACTACCTCTAACATTATGTTAGAAAATGCTTGGATGAACTACAATGTGCAATATGGTCCCAATCTTCTCATTCTTATAAGCTAGATGACTCCTTCCAAAGCAATTTGATTATGTAGACTCTACTTCTTCTACCATCATATGCTTCCTTCTATGATGCTATGCTTCACAAAAATCAAGACTTCTTCTAAAGAATGCAACTATGCATGCTTACTCTAACTTCTACTTTCTAATAAAGGAAAGACAAATTGAAAATGAACCTGTTAGAGATGGAGCTTCCTTCAATAATAAAGATCCTTGGGATCTTCTCCTTTTGCATTCTTCTCAGGTTCTCCCTTTTCTTCAGCTATATGAGCTTCACTCCTTTCCTTCCTTTTGTTGTTTTTCTTGTTTGGACAATCCCTCTTGAAGTGTCCATACTCATTGCATCCAAAGCATTGTATCTTGGACATTTCTTGTTTTCCCTTGGACTTTCTAGATTTCCCTTTCTTCTTCTTCTTGGACTTTAAGACAAAAGCTTGAGACTTCTCATTTGATTCGGTGTCATCCTTTGCCCTTGTCCTTGTTTCTTCCAATATACATTGGGCCCATAGTTCATCCAAAGGAGTAGTAACCTTTCTTGAGTAGACACTAGTCACAAAACTACCCCAATCAAGTGGAAAAGCATTTAATACACAAGAAGTCATTTCTAAATCGGAAACAACTTCCCCAAGCCCTTGCAACTGGTCCCTTATTTGTGAGATCTTCATAAGATAAGTGGCCATGTCTTCATCCTTTGACTTCCTTATTCTATATAGTTGATTCCTTGGGGATATATTTTGACTTTATGTACTTATAGAGTACAACTTCACCAACTTATCATAGATTGTTTTAGATGACTTCAAATCAGCAACAAAGGGAATGAGATGATCTTTTATGGTGCCCTCACTTCTCCCTTTTTGTACCTTGCTAATTCTTGAGTCTTCTCTTGGTCAGGTTGAATAACTTCTCCAAGAACATATTCCATGACCTCATTTTTTGTGAGCACCAAATCAATCCTCTTCTTCTAGGCTAGGAAGTTTGCCGACCCAATGAGCTTGTTGCTTTCCTTGCAAAATGTAGCCGCTTGATTTGTAGATTGAGGCATGGAGGACAAAATGGTGCTTTCTTGTCAAATTAGTGTCCTTTTTTATGATGTCTCCAAATGTCTTGATGCTTTCAAGCCCTTCAAAGAGACTTCAATGAGACTTCAAAGATGTCTTCCAACGAGCCTTCCAAGAGAGAGATCAAAATTCTTTCTCAAGATAGAGCAACCTTCCTTCAAGATGTTCCTTCAAAAGCAAAGAGCCTTTAAGAGAAATAGATATCTTGCTTTAGATGATGAGGCCTTTACTAAGAGATTGATATAGTAGTCTTTCTTCCTTCAATGAGAGATATTCCTCCTTATAACCTTCCTTGTGTCCTTAGCAAATGATTGCTTTTCAACAAATAACTTTCTCTTATGTCAACAGGATAATCTCCAAGCTGCCTTCTCTTCTCCACCTTAGCTCTGATCCCATGTTGGAGAATCTAGTAAGGTAGTTATTTAAACAAATCTCCTTATCCTTAATAATTACTTGTGAACTTTAGTTAGCTTCTTTGTGTTCTTTATTAAATTCTCTTCATCAAATAATTATCAAGAGCATAAACCATAAAGATCATAAAAGACAAAGGACACAAAATATAGGCTCCAAGCCAAGGCAAAACCCCTCCAAGGGGAAAACCCAAAAGAATCTCTTCTCTTCTTATAGAATCTGATCAAATGAGAAAACCAGGACCCAAACACTTTGAACCCTCCAAGCACCAAGTCAACCCTCCTTCAAAGCCCTTCCAAGAAGTCAAAGTTGACTCTAGTCAATATAAGTCAAACCTTCTTCAAACTTGCTCCAAACTCATATTTCGGCTCCCAATCTCAGAACTTCGAACCTGCAGTGACTTCAGAAACTTCAGCCTGCAACTTTCGACCCCCTGCAGCAAAACAGAAACCCTAATCCTCACACGTGTGAGCAGAAAGTCAAGTTTTCAGCTTCTTTCCTTTGTTAGGGTTCTTCTTATTGTCTTCTAGTCTCCTTGCTCTTGTTTTTCTTCTTGTTCTCTTGCAGATCGAACTTGTGAAGGTGTGTTCAAGTGAGTTGAATCTCCTTCTATATATATGCATTTGATGAGGTCAAATACCCCTTTCTAGGCCAACTTCTTGCTAGTAGGGTCGACTTGTGCTTGGAGGCTTATTTTGATTTTTTAGACTCAAAATAGATTCTTTTACATGATACAATTTTGCCCAAATGGGTCTTATATACATGACATTGACTCTCTTGACTCCTGACAATTATTCTTATGACATGACAAACCCTAGAAGCATGAAGTACATGCTTAACCTAGTTGACCAATCAAAAGAAGCATGAAACCCATTCTTGAAAATTATAGTTTTTCTTTCTTCTTTTGTTTGTTACATAAGATATGCATAATGACATGAGTACAATGAAAATTATGTAGATCGAAACTAGTTACATTTTCCAACATCTCCCAGACATCATTCTTCATGATGGAGTTGTGCTCCTCCACCATGGCATCCCTCCACGCCTACTAGTTGGTTGCTTCCTCAATGCTGGAAATGCTTTGAGTCTAGGATGTTGGTCATCAAAGCCTTGTATGTCGAAAACTTTGCAAAGGTCTACTCTCCCCGAAAGCGGTCCTAAGAGGCTCAACATGCTCTTGATCATCTCGCAAGGTCTGCTCCGCCCACCTAGGCCTCCTAACTGATGTCAAAGGAGTTGACTTCTCCTCTTCCACTGAAGCTTGGCTGTCTCTGCTACTGGAAGTCTCTGCTCTTAGATCCTCCTTTGGTTCCTCTTCCTGATTCCCCTCTGCAACTATTGATAGGTCCTAAGATTTCCTAGATGCTAAGTTCTCCTCGAAATTGGCATCTTAGCTCAACATTGTCTTCTGTTGATTTGTCAAGAAGACTCTTTAAGCCGTTGAAGCCTCGTTGTATCCCACCAAGATGCCCCTCTCACTTGACAACTACAATTTTGTCCTCTTTTCCACAGGCATGCAGATCTAGACTAGACAACCAAACATCCTGAGATGTCCTATCTCAGGCTTCTTGCCAGTGAATGCTTCCTGCAATGTCTTAGCCTCCAGAATCTTGTAGCGGCTCATGTTCTGCAAATACACAGCTATGTTGCATGCCTCGGCCCACAAAAACATCAGCAATCTCTAATTATGGATCATGGCCTTCATCCCACTAATGATAGACTGGTTCTTCCTCTCTACAACCCCATTTTGTTGTAGGTTGTAGGCCACTGTCTTCTCCCACTTGATCCCTGCCTCCTTGCAAAAAAATGTGAACTCATTAGAGGTATATTCACCCCAGTTGTCTGTCTTCAGCACCTTGAACTTCCTTCTTGTCATGTTGTCCACCTGAGCTTTGAAAGCTCTAAAATGACTGAAGACCTCGCCCTTGGTCTCCATGAAGTAGATCCAGGTTTTCCTAGAGAAGTCATGAATGAAGGTCTCATAGTAAGATGCGCCCTTTACTGAACATAATGACATAGGTCCTACTAAATCATAATGGATCAGATCCAAAATACCTTTGGATCAAGTCTCGTTGCTCAGGAAAGATGCCTTGACGTTCTTGCCAAGTGCACACCCTTTGCACACTCCTTGTTGGTCCAGACTGAAGTCTAGAAACCCAATGACCATTTGTCTTAGTAATGGTAGAGCTTTGTGATGGAGATGTCCCATCCTCTTGTGCAAAGCTCGCACATGCTCTCACTGGTGTGCACTATTTCCTGAGCAGTGCTAACCCTGAAGTCTATACAGGTTCCCCTCTTGAACTCCAATCCTCACTACAATCTCTGGATTGGCTCCCTCTAGGCAGATGAACACTTGCCCACTCTGGAAGTTAACCTCATAACCTTTGTCCTCCATGAATGAGATGGGCAAAGGTTCTTCTTTAGGCCAAGTACTTAAAGTACCTCTTACGCATCAAAGGACCCTCCTGACTCAAGTTGGAACCGAACTGTCCCCTATCACTTCATTGCATATTTAGCATCATTGCCCAACTCAATATGGATCCCTGGGTCGTCCTTTACAAAACTATTGAATAGCTCTTTAGCCTATGTCATGGAGCAAGAGGTGCCACTACCTAATTACCAAGTGCTTCTAGCAATGGTGGCGGTAGAAAGGCAAGACACAAGTGAAAATTCATTGTTAAACTTGGAAGCAAGCTCACTCAACTATGTCTTTGTTGTTGTTGCAATTGTCAGAGGCTTCCCCTTTCCCTTCCTCCTCTATGGACACTAGGAAGCAAAGACGCCATTATTATGGTAGATATAGCATTGGATCTTTGTTGATATCTCTCTTCTGACCTAACCATTGTCCCTTTCCCTGGCTATCACCCTTCTTGATGGAAACTTTCCCTTTGGTCTTCTTCATCTTGCTGACCAAGGTCAAGTTTTCATTTGCTGCTTCTCCTCCCTATTTGTTGGTCCTAGACTGTTTACGAGTCATCTCTTGATGCAATCCTCTCAAAGTCTCTCCCAATTGGGAAGATGTTCTCGAGCATAGATGCCCATGATGAATGCATGCCAAGCCTTGGTGAACCCAGTGAGAGGGACATTCACTAGCTCAATGTCCAATACAGCATCTTCAATAGCTGCAAGTTGGTCACGAATCTATGTGATCCTCATAAGGTAGTTGGTTACATTATCGGACGGGTTCATTCTACAATCTCTGAGCCTAGTTTTGAGAATCACTTTCCGACTCATGTTATCACTTTGAAAAAGTGATACCAAGGCATCAAAAATCTCCTTAGATCTAGTCCTTTCTGCAACATGCGGATTCAGATGATTCTTAATAGCTAAAGATCACCCTCTGTGCCTTTATTTCCTTCTTAAATAGCTGCAAGTTGTTCACGAATCTATGTGATCCTCATAAGGTAGTTGGTTACATTATTGGAGGGGTTCATTCTGCAATCTTTGAGCGTAGTTTTGAGAATCACTTTCCGACTCATGTTATCACTTTGAAAAAGTGATACCAAGGCATCAAAAATCTCCTTAGATCTAGTCCTTTCTGCAACATGCGGAATCAGATGATTCTTAATAGCTAAAGATCACCCTCTGTGCCTTTATTTCCTTCTTATCCCATGTTTGCCTACACTGCAGGGTCTACTTATGTTGGTGTTTGCATGCTCCTTGAGACCTACGTTGGAGCTAGAGAAGGGTTGGACACATATTCCCACAAGTCTTGCTCCTTTAAGGTCACTGAGATTCTTGCCTTCCATGGCAAGAAATTGAAAACCCCATCAAGTTGATCCTCAACATAAACACTGGTTATGACATGGTTGTTCTAAGCTTTATCTTTCAAGCTCATTGAAGTAACTTGAAAACTATAGATCTATTTTTTTCTCAAAGTTGGAGCTTTGATACCATGTTAAAATTGTTGATCACTGGTTGTCATTGATGTCAACCCAAGCAGCGCCAGGGGCTACCCCGATCTTGAAAGGGCATTTTGACTTGACAACTCATATTATTTTGCGTCAAAGATCTTCTCGATGGATTCTACTAGTCGAGATGTTTCCGTTGATATATGGTACGCCTCCCAGTTCTTCACAGTTTGAGAGTTATTTGCATTTGAAGTTGGAAACCCCATTTTTGGGCTAAAACCTTAGGGGTTGAGACATCACATTATCCACCAACGGTTGTCAATATATGATAGGGTTTCTCACCATAATCTCACTTCGTATAAATTGAATAACTTGAAAATCCAAAGATAGTAAACCAATCATTGACTTAATACACTCATGTGTCACCTACAACCACACCAAAAAGGGTTAGTGTACAAATTCCTTAGAGCTTAAACAAACAATTTATCAATAAATATTAAATTAAATTAATTTTATTATAAATATATATATATATAGAAAATTAAAATGTGTCCCTCTCCAAAACACTATAACACATTCTAAACACGGTCAACATGTAATTCGTTTGCTTAAGGCTTAAGGTGATATATCATTTAGTTAAATAAATTTTTTTTTTAACTCCAATGACATTCTTACTTAAGGTTTGACGTATTAAGTTAATAGTGTTTTATTAGGAAATTGTGTTCCAATTTTTAAGGCCTCCAACGTTTATTATTGGAGCCCCTTCTATGTTCTTCAACGGTCATCCTAGATGTATAAAAAGGTGACCCTGCCTCACCAATTTTGGCATGTACTTCAACGGATGATTAAGTAAATAACACTCTGAATTTTCGTCCACACCTGAGGAGCTGTGACGCAAGTATCAACAGAGGTGTAAGGTGTGTTTTTGGTCTCTTGGAGGTTCGGTCTAATTGCAGGGTGCCTTGCAAAAGGAGAGAGAAGAACTTCTTGATAATATTTTCTGAAATCTTACAGTATTAACAAGAAGGATCAGGTTTTGTCTTAAGCTTGATCTTAATGATTATTGGGACTGTTCAGAGTACAGGACTGTTTTGTCTTGTGGTAGATTGCAGATCCATTGGAGCAAAGCTACAGCTACACTATTACAATTCAGATCTGTGGTTTAGGCTTGAAATCCTCCCTCAGAACATCGACAATCATTAACTAGTAAAGGAGAGTAAGTTCAGGCCAGCATCTGAAGACGTCACTTGAAACTCTTTTAAAAACCATCATGTTGCAGGTCACTGTGTAGAAAAAAAAATGAAGGTCAGATTGTAATTAAACAAGACTTATTTCGTTGAGACACTGTAAAATTCTGTCAAGGGCCTTTTTTTTGTTATTGGGCTGTGGCTAGGGAACAGATGCTGGTACAGGAGCATGTATTGTAGTAAACTTTGTATATAGTCTTGCACAGAGTCTAGGTCTATATCAAGAGTGGGGAGTCTACGTCTCTGCTGCTGCAACAAGTCAACTACAATCACAAACAACAAGCACACTTCAGGTACGCATTGTATTCATTTAATTTTTATTTATTTATTATTATGTGCTTACATGTGTGTTTGCAAGCAGCGGTAAGTTAAAGGGTATTTTGTTTTTCCTTTTGGGATTGGGTTTCACTAGGCAAATTTGCATGCAGGTAGAAGAAGATTCAAGGACAGCATCAACCGAGCATTCAAGAGCTGAAGTATCAAATCAAAGGAAGCATTGCAGCGGGACATCCTTGAAAGACATGACAGCCATCCGTATATTGTGAAGAAGTGTCAAGGCCAAGAGTCATCATTGTATTGACTCTTTGTAAAGTTGTAAAAGATTCATTTGTAAAAGTGTCATCATTGGAAGAGTCATTATTGTAAAAGAATCAATCTGCCTAGAGTCGACAGGGCATTGTTGGGAGGTATAGGAGTCTCTATTGGGATGCTGTCATGGTTGGGTGTTGATTTGGGGTAGCATCGGATGTGCTCTAGCCATGAAAATTGGTGGAGAGGCTAAAGCACATGAAATCTCCAACACCTAGAAATGGTTTGGACAAATTGTACCCAGTTTGGGAGTTGGTGGAGAGGCTAAAGCACATGAGATCTCCAACACCCAGAAATGGTTTGGACAAATTGTACCCAGTTTGGGAGATATTAAATAATTAATATTTTAAATGGAGTTCCTAAGTCTAAACTTCAGAAAATTAAAATATTAATGGGTATTAATATAAAACTGGGTTAGAAGGTTCCAAAAGTCATGGATCCAGCCAAATCTAATCTTAGCCATTGATTAGAGATTTAATCTCGGTCGTTGTAGGACCAACATGAAAAGTATAAGAGGAGGCTTGAGGGTCAGTTGGAGAACACGCCAGAGTGATCAGTCATTCGATTTGCTAGAGCGGGGTTGCTAAGCAAAGTCGAATCAATGATCAGCAGCGAGGGGCAATAAGTACTGGACAGAGAGGCAGAGCTAGTGCCAAGAGACCAGCGCAGAGTCAGAGAGCAAGAAGCAGCAGCCAGAGCAGGCCACGCAAAGCCCAGCAGAGACAACGCAGAGGCCAGAGGGCCTACGTCATCCACGCAGAAGGCAACAGGAGTGACACAGAGGGTCCCAGAGGCTGCGCAGTGCCTTAGAGGGTTGACGCAGAGCAGCAGAAGACTGACGCAGTGCCTCAGAGTTGCTGGAGATGATTTCGTGGGACAGGTTTTCTGAATCCCTGTTTTCGAATAGAGAGGTATTACTGTCGGTTGTTTTTCTCTGTCGGGTAAGCCAATTTGGCACCCAGTTGTACTCAAGGAAATACTGCATAATAATAAACCCTCAAAATAGCTGCACCAGTTTTCCCTCATTGGGTTTTTCCGGGGACATTTGTCCAAAAATAACGTGTCACTTGTGTGTTTGTTTTCTTTCAGCTGATGATCTGTAGATGTTGAGACTGTATTGTGTTTATTTCATTAGTTATATGTTTTAAATAACTTGTTCGAATTTAACAAATAGAAGAAATAAACCAGAAGAATATAGATTAAATTTCTAACGGATAGACTTAGAAATTTCAATATGGTATCAAAGGGTGGTTGCAGATCACGGGAGAGCTGACGGCATCAGCTAAGCAAAGCATTTACAACAGAATCAACTGTCCTGAGTGACAGAAGTTGATCCTTGTAGAAGCGACAGAAGAAGGGTTGACGTAGAGGGACTGCATCATCAGTCCGGGCTAGAGAGAGGCCAGCGCAGAGGCGGAGGAGGGCAAAAAGAGGCTCACGCAAAGACCAGGAGGGTTGACGCAGTTGGCTAAGGGAGTTGTTTTGCCAGTGTCGGGATTGCACAGAGCCTAAAGGCTCAGTCCTTCAGTAGCTGGGGCAAAGGAAGTTGTGGGCAATTTGCGGGTGTGAAGCTAGTGGGTTACTGTGGGCAGAACAGTCCCTAACAGGGCAAAACCAAGGTAGAGGGAGTTGCTACCGAGGCGGATTTCTAGTTAAGGAATCTGGATCAGGGTTGAAGGTGCACAGAAGATCGGAGAGGTGCAACTTGACGTTTGGCAGGAGGATTTCTAGAAGGGAAATCGTGACTTAGAGGGAGTCCAGCAGAGAACTTCCAGGCGGGAAGTAGAGAGACTCAGCAAGAGTCGAAGAGAGAACTTCCAGAGGGAAGTAGAGAGACTCAAAGGAGTCAACAGAAGCACAGAGAGATGGCCATGAATGGGCTAAGGGATCAGGACAGGCTGGACGGGGCATCCAACTTTGCGATCTAGAAGACCAGGATCCTGTCCATTCTAGATAGACATCGCATCAAGGCCTTCGCCTTGAGAACAATGGCAATCCCAGTTGACCCAGCTGAAAATTAAAAGTTCGAGGAGGCAACAGCCAAGGCGCAATGCATCATCCTTGATGGGGTCAAGGATCATGTGGTCCAACATATTGCCAAGAAGGATAAGGCAAAGGAAATGTGGGACACCTCGAAGACGTTGTACCAGCATAATTCCGTGCAGAGGAAGATGTTACTTGAGAATCAGTTGCGGTCATTCCAGATGCAGAAGGGGGAGCAAATAGATCACTTCCTCCATTGGTTGAAGGAGATACGGGACCAACTGACTTCCATAGGAGCCACGTGGAATCAGGAGTTGGTGGTGAGGATCGCACTAAATGCAGTCTTCGAGGAGTGGGAGACATTTGTCCAGAGCATACTAGGTAGGGCGAGTCTTCTAGATTGGAAAGAACTGTGGGTGGCTCTTCGCCAAGAAGAGATCAGACGACTGAGCAAGACGAGAAGTAGCAGCAAAGGAGTCCGGACCAAGAAGGAAGAGGAAGAGTATGCAGCTCTGACATCTACGGGAAAGCAGGAAAAGAGGAAGAAAAAGGACCTCTCCAAGGTCAAATGCTTCAACTGTGGGGAACTGGGTCATTATGTGAACCAGTGTCCGAGGAAGAAGAACAAGGGAGAGGCATCTGACTCTAAGGCAGCGCCAGTGAAGGCGGAGAAGGAGGTCGAGGAGGATGACGATTGTGCCATGAGTGCTCATGTACCTCTAGAGAAGAGGTGGGGAGACATTGAGTTGTAGTCAGGAGGACTACAGGCGATGAGGGACAGGATCCTTGAGGTACCCAACCTCTTGGATTATACCTTGCTACGGGATCCTCGAAGAGAGAGTAGCAGGACTGGCGGATGTCAGTAGAGACAGATGTGGATGAAGCAACAAAGAGTGCTACAGTGCAAGAGTCCCCGGCAGCGCGAGGCTAACAGGCTGCAACAGTGCAAGAGGCATGGAGAGTGTTGCACCAGTGCAGGATGGCATAGAGAGGTGTGCAACGGTGCGAGATACAGGGAGTTGTTACAGCAAAGAAGAGGTCAGTAGAGGGAGCACTTGATAGCGGCAGAGGGAGCCTCAACATCGGGAGTGTTTCTCGCCTGACAGGGATGTCAAAATTGGGTGGATCGGTTACTTATTTCTCAGTAACTAAGTTGCAGTGCAGTAGCAGTAGCACGATGCAGCATGATGAGAGGGGGATGCAGTGTAGATGCAATGTTGGGAGAATGGACCAGCAACAGCACGGATGTAGAGGGAGTTGTCGTACGGATGCAGCAGTGGCAGTGGCAAAGCCATGGGCAGCAGTGCAGAGGATGTTGGGCGGGGAGGTCTAGCATCAGCACAGGTACCGGTGCCAGATAATTAGGGTGATGCTCAGTGAGGAGTATTACTAGAGCAAAGTCCTCACTAAGAGGGAGTGTTGATTTTGGGTAGCATCGGATGTGCTCTAGCCATGAAAATTGGTGGAGAGGCTAAAGCACATGAGACCACCAACACCCACAAATAGTTTAGACAGATTGTACCCGGTTTGGGAGATATTAAAATAATTAATATTTTTAATGGAGTTCCTAAGTCTAAACTTAAGAAAAATAAAATATTAATGGGTATTAATATAAAACTGGGTTAGAAGGTTCCAAAAGTCATGGATCAAGCCAAATCTAATCTTAGACGTTGATTAGAGATTTAATCTCGACGGTTGAAGGACCAACAAAAAAGTATAAGAGGAGGCTTGAGGGTCAGTTCGAGAACACACCAGAGTGATCAGCAGCGAGGGGCAGTGAGAACTGGACAGAGAGGCAGAGATAGTGTCGAGAGACCAGCGCAAAGGTAGAGAGCGAGAAGCAGCAGCCAAAGCAGGGCACACAGAGCCCAACAGAGACAGCGCAGAGGCCAGAGGGCGTGCGTCATCCACGCAGAAGGCAGGAGAGGTGACGCAGAGGGTCTCAGAGGCTGCACAGTGCCTCAGAGGGCTGACGCAGAGGGTTCTGAGGCTGACACAAAGAAACAGGAGGCTGGCGCAGTGCTTCAGAGTTGTTGGAGAGGGTTTCATGGAACAGGTTTTCTAAATACCTGTTTCCGAATAGAGAGGTACTATTGTCGTTGGTTTTTCTCTGTCGGGTGAGCCAGTTTGGCACCCAGTTGTACTCGAGGAAATACTATATAATAATAAACCCTCAGAATAGCTGCACTGGTTTTCCCGCATTGGGTTTTTCTAGGGACATTTGTCCAAAAATAATGGTGTCACTTGTATGTGTTTTTTCTTTCAGCTGACGATCTGTAGATGTTGAGATTGTATTGTGTTTATTTCGTTATTTATATGTTTTAAATAACTTGTTTGAATTTAACAAGTAGAAGAAATAAACCAGAAGAATACATATTAAATTTCTAACGGATAGACTTAGAAATTTCAACATTGGCTTGCAGGTCATAGTGTGATTGGGTGTTCAGTCAAAATCATTGTAAATCATATTGTATCGAGGATCGTTGTCCCTAGTACGGGAATCCACACTCTTGTCTCATTTCAGTCATTATAGGGTGGTGTAAAGACTGATATTAAATTTCAATCAGATTGACAGATTTCTTTTGTAAAAAAATGTAAAAACTGATATTAAATTTCAACAAGATTGACAGATTCCTTTTGTAAAATTCTATCAAGTTAATTCTATCAAATTAAATGCATTTGCGTACCTGATTCTCCCATCTGGTGTTGATCACATTGCTCCAAGTTTTCTGGTTCCGTTACCAAACCAACTGATTCCTCCCTACCTATCTGGGATCAACCTCTGTGGTTCCCAGATCCAGAGAACTTCGAAATGGAAGTCCATTGGCCCTCGTGCCCAAAACTCCAAGAACAGTTGAAGATTTTCCAATTTTCAGTTCCAAAATCCAGCCCCTGGCTCATCCCTCCAACAGATTTATTTTTCTCCTTCTCTGTATATTCCCCCCCCCCCTTTTTCTCATGCTCCTCTTCCGACTTTATGTATCATTTCTTGGCGGTCACCGCTCCCTACATGGTGACACCTTACCTTGTAACGTGTAATTCTATCTGACCAAAGCTACAGGAATATTGACGAGTATTAGTTTACCTTTAGGATTTTTTTATTAGTTTTCTTTAAATATCATTAGTTTATAATATTTATTTTATTTTGATTTGAATTTCACATTTTAATAATTTATTAATTTAATATTATGCGATATATAAATATATAACCATATTTATATTTAACTTAAATTTTACATTTATTTCCTTATAACTAAATTTACTTTATACTTTTAAATTTATATTATTAAAATTATTTAGGGTATTTTCTCCTTAATTATAAGGCATTAAGCAATATATTTGGTGATGGGTGAGGATGTAACTTTTATCTGAAGCAATGTCAATTTTCAACATTTATAGTTAATTTAGAATATATATATAATAGTGCAATACATGCAGTACATGCATATGTAGCTATCATATGCATGCATTGTATGCATGCTAATACTCTAGTGCTCTCTATATTAGAGATGGGTCATTACAGGTGGCAGGGAGGTGCTAGGCAGGTGTATGAAGTCGCCTACAGGTTGGAGCTTGTGAACACTTCAAGGTGGTAAGTCGGTCTAGGATGTTGGGGCATCCATTCAGTTGACCACTAAAGAAACCAGGGTGTTGGGGCGTCCTTCCAGTGGGTGCTGGAGAAGAATGTTTTTTCTAGAATTCTAGGAAGTTGTAACTTTCATTTCAGTTGGGGCTGGAGATTAAAGAATTTATTAGAAAAGCATTTGGTGGTTTTTGATCCGGAGGGGGTTTTCCACTTGAATTCTTGTGCCTACTGTGTTCTACTATTTATTGTTTTTACTACATAAACATTAATAATAATTGAAGATTAACTAATGCTCTGAAAGATTTTAAAAGTACTAATTGCTAAGGAATACTAATTCACCCCCCCCTCCTCCCTCTGTATTTCCAACAAAACAGTTATCTCAGTAGCCAGATCAGATCTACTTACTTGTTGGTAATATTAACTTTTGCATCTAGTGGAAAACTAGAAAAGCAATCAAACAATACACAAATATTGCTACCCTTCTAGATCAGTTCATCATTCAAAATTACCTTCAGAACTTAAAAGAGCTCCCTTATAGGGAAAAATGGCTATGAGAATTAATCGAATGAACAGGGAACCTGAAAATTACAGTTTGCATGAAAATCGAGGCAACATGCCCTCGAATCCGTAAGGCTGTATGGAATCTGTACGGATGGTGGTACAGCCTGATTTGTTGTGTTGCATGGTTGCTCTTTTCCTTGCTGCTAACTGGTTTCCTGTCCTTGTTGAAGACTAGTTGCCTTCTCCTTGTTGAAATCCATGCCAATCGCTGAAAATCAGATATTTGATTTTGTCCTTCATTCATCCGACTTTTGAAATGAATGTTTTGTGTGTCTTTGTCCTTTGCCCTCTCTTTCTTCTATAACTTTGACATGAGCCAAAAACCTAATCTTCAATGGTTGAGATCTAACCGTGAGATCATTGGTTCTCTTTTAATTTAATTATTAAGTGACCCACTTTAGTCACTTTATTGATTAAAAATCACTTTAATAAAAAATTGTTCACTTTATTAATTAATTAATTATGAACTTTTTTTCTATAGAAAAAAATGGTAATTTTTATTAATAGATAATAAAAATTACATTTTTTGTGTATGCATATTGATTGATCCATCAAGCAAAATATTAGCATAAATATATTAGACCAGGGTCATGTACTAATTGTTGTCCCCCAAGTACAAAAATATCGTGTAGCTCAAGAAACATCAGTGCATATAGTGTCTAGAAATTATACATAAACAGTTCTAATCAAAGACCATGATGAGCAAGAGTCCAAAAATATAAACAGCAAAATGGAAAAAATAGAATATACAAAATATCATAGATCCTTGCGATCAGATCAAAAATGTTGATTGTGCATATGAGCAGGAAACAGGCTGAAGGAAGATGAAGATGAAGTGCCCCGACGAAACTCAGAGATCTGCCAGCAATCCTGAGCCAGATTAAGAGCCTCTTTGGAAAGACCGCTTGCACACTGATTTAGTTCCATTTATATATGATGACAAGAAAAATATGAGAGCATATTTTTTAACTGCGAGACATCATCCAGAATAGGAGATAAAAGAAATTTTCCGCAAGATTGTTATTCAACCAATTGACCACAAGCATCGAATCTCCATAAATTTGTAAGTGAGATGCACCCTGTTCTATGGAAAAGCAAGAAGGTTTCAATAAGCAAGAATTTCATCATAATTATTCGAACCAACACCAAAACCCACAAATGCATGAAAATAAATGTCGGTAGAGAGATGAATAATAAAACCACCCCCATTGTTCCCACCAGAATCAGTCAAAGCTCCGTCAAAATATACCCACAGTTTAGACCTATCAGGATACACTGCAACAATTTCACGCAACCTACGTGAGTCTTTCTCCTATGGATAGTGACTGAGGATCTTCATTGCTTTAGCAGCAATAATCCTAGGAGAAGAGATATGATCCTAGAATATAGCTCTATTACGAGCTATCCAATTGCCCCAACATATGATTAATTGTAACGTTCCAAATGGAAAAATACAGTAGATAACAAAAGCAAATATCTAGCTACAGCTATAAATTTCAAGCATGCACAGCCATACACAAATAAACACTGAAATGTGGGCAAAAACTCTGAGCCATTGTATAAATATAATAAATTATGAGTAATTGTGATAAGAGAAATATGTGCTTGCTACAGCAAGCAAGGCCAAACCAAGGTGAAAATCAATGGATCCAAGTGCCGAAAAAGCTCCCAGAAGAAACGGGGCCTTGCCTAGTGTAAACCACTGCTACAACGGGAAACAACCCTGTATTTGACCCCTCAAAAGTGCCCAGAAATTTCTACAATTTTTGTTGGAGTCTCCCCACATAAAACCCAGAAAATCCAGAAAGGGTTTTGGCAAATTCTACCGACCACCCGGGACCCAAAATTTAAGCTCACTCCTCCTAACTCGCTACTAAATAATCCTGTTGTTTTGGGGCACCAAAACTCCTCCAAAAATTATGCAAAATTAGGAGCAGACTCCTTGAGGCTAGTCCAGCAAAACCCAGAAATGATTTGGGCTAATTCTGACCTCCCGGAATTACCCAAATTTGGTGTTGCGCCCTACTTGACAGTTTCTACGTCCCCCACAATTCAAACTATTGGATGTCACCAATTCCTTCTCAATTAGCTGTAGAATTTCCCTGCAAATTTCCTCTGGAAGATGTTAGTGAAATTCCTTCCAAAACCCAGCACAAATACGATGAATCTAGCCCCACAAATTCTGCCCAGTAATACTTTTGCGCAGGCACTAAAATGGTGAGTTTGGCTCTCTCAGGAACAACAACTTCCAGCCCCGAAATTCTCCACAAATGTTGATCCACCCACAATGAAATTTCTCCTAAATTCGTTGGCCATAATTCCCCTTGAAACTCCCTCAACTCAGTGGTTTGATTTATGTCCCTCGTCCTCCTGGAAGTTCGAATTAGCTGAAGCAAGGGCTGATGTGTCCCACGAACTCCAGCAAATCTCTCCCCACTAAGTTCTGAAATACTCTCCTAGGGTAACACTCAAAGTTCACCAAAGGTAGAGGTGGAATTCCTGCTTGGGAATTTGTTGTGTTAAACAGCACCGGTTTACTTGGCTAAACAGCTCAAGAAAACTTGTGTTCAAAAGTTAGATTGTCAAAAGATGCCAAAATGGAGGCCACTTCTCCTATTTATAGTTGTTGCTCCTTTTCTCTCCTTGTGGGCTCCACCATTCGATCTCCTTGCCTCTTCCCTCTTCCCTCCAATTCGATTTCCTCAAGGAGTGCGTATTTCCTCATGGGGTGGTCCCCACATCCCACTATGTGATTAATCTTCCCTTTTGTCTAATGTTTGGGGCCTCCCCTACCACACAAAATTAAATTAATTAATTTTCACCCACTTTTCCTAAGTTTGTACCCAAAATTTTATCCATCCAAAATTTGCAAAAATTGAGAAAGGCACTTAGCAATTTTTTATTGGAAGGGATATTACAGTCGTCCCTGCCAAAAATTGCTTGTCCTCAAGCAATGCCTGAAAAGCGCTCTCTCTCTCGAGGTCCCAATTATGCCACCAAACCACTCTCGATCCATGTGCTAACCTGTCATAAAGGAGTCCCAAGATACTAGGGACCCAAGTCATCCCACTCAATGTGAAGCACCCCTCGCCCCATGCGCAGACCCAAGGTGTAGGGGTGTGAGAGTCCTCCCACCTCCTGTCGGTAAGCAGAGCACCTCGATGCTCCCAAACCCCTGTCAACTCCACAAAAAGTTGTGCTACCGAAAATTGGATCCTGGGTACCTCAAGAGGGAACTTCTAAGGATACAACCCAAGTCCCATAAAATAGATCCCTTGTCCTGGCGTGCCAATCACGGCCACCTCTTGCCAGTCATATAGCCACCCAAGTGAGGCATTATCCTGTCTCAACTAGTCTCTGGGAAGTGAAGTTCCTGCTATCAAACGGAGTCCCAATGGCAGATCTGGGTGACCTCCCCCTATGAGAACCCACTCTCCCCAATCTGTAACCCAACTGCTCAGCCTTGTAGCTCTCGGGTCCCAAACTAATCTCAAAGTGAGTCGACCAAGTGGATGTTGCCCCGGTCTAGTCATAACTGCGACCCTCCTGTGCTCTTGCAGAGTCATCCACTCCAGTAAACCTCTGCTACAAATCCAATAAGGGGCAACTCCACTACACGCAAGTTTATCCTGCCAGGGCACCCCGCCAAGGTTACCATCTACCGATCCACACCCAATCTCCTATCGAAACAATAGTGAGAAGGGCCTTCCTCGACCCGTAGTGATCATCCTAATGGTCTCCGACCTGTCATCCGAAGGAGGATGCAATCTTATCTCTGTCATCCCCATGATCCTCCCAAAACAAGGTAGTCCTCTAACCCAATGGATCCTTGGATCCCACAGCCAGATTGGAGGCCCATCGCTCCCAATTCCTACTGCCTACCACTGAGTAGTGCCAATGACCGCCAAGAACCACACATGCCAATCATCCTACCATACTAGCGCAATGCCCCAAGTCATCAGTGAATCTCTAAGGGGCGAACTACTCTCTATGCAACTGAAACCCAATGGAAGACTTGTACGATCTTCCCCTGTAGAAACTAGCACATCCCTGAATGTGGTTGAACTGCCAAGCCTTGAGAGGTCGAGATCCCGTGTTGATCGCAAAAGGAAACTGCCATGCTGACGTTGCGGCTCTCTAGTCATAATCAACAGTCCAACATGCTCATACTAGGTCCTCCCCTCCTGTATCTCTCAACCACCATACAGGTAATGACCAAAGTTATGCCCAACATGCGGGGACAACTCAACAATGCCCAAGCCTCCCACCCCATGGCTAGCCTCGATCCTAAGCAACAACAGGGAATACCTGCCTCACCATGTGGAGAAAACCTCAGTGATCTCCCATGTGTTGACCCAAGAATGAGCTAGATCTCTCTCTGTCAGGGTCCTGCTCATCTCGAAGTGGAGTGATCCACTCGTCAACTGAAACCTTGGCTCCCAAGTTTGCGGTGACATAATTCTGACAACTGTTGTGATCCATCCGCACCTCACCTCTAATCCCTGCAGGTATAGGCTCCATATATCAAGGGACAATCTGGTGTATACCCCACGACCCTGCTCCTACCTGGCCACACAACGAACTCTACCATCCCGTCTCTGGATGGTGTACCCAAAAATTGCCAGAAGCCTACGTGCCCTCCTGTAGAACAGGTCTATCATCCCTTGCGCTGCATGCCCCTGCAATGCTTTTTGAATGCCTTACCGAAGGTATGTCATACAAATCCCCCATAATCATACCCTCAAGTGGGGACTCGGGGGCAAAGCATATGCTACCTCTGCAACATACCATGTCATCCCTACGCCTCCACGTGCCAACACACGCATAGTCCATCTGCCCCAACAGGAAAACTCCTCTCCTGTCCATGATACTCTGGGTCACATCCATCTGCCTCAGGTGAGTCTTTTGCGCCCTACTACTCGTGATGAGGGCATCAAGGGACCACAACCAGCTCCTCCCTAACTGTATGTAATTCCCTACGGATATACTCAAGAGGCTGAGTCAGTTTGTGGCAACCTACATCTTGTCAGGGTCGCCATCTCTACTACCACACCTCCATGACCTTAAATGGGTGGACCTCCCCTCTTGATCCTCTCAAAAAGATCTAACAAACAAACCTCTCTATGTGCCAGTGGCGATGTCACTAAGGTATTGTTGCCTGGTGTCATCTACACCCCACATATCCATAGGAAAGCCTCATCCTCGTACAATGCTCTATCTAGTGGCCTGTCAATGCTACCTCCTCCAATCAACCCCTGCAAGAGTATGTTGATCATCCTGTGACTCCATGCCTAATCCACATGCTAGGACAACTCACGGAGTCCACCTACTCCCCTGTCGATCTAGCTAGCCACTAGAGCTGCTCGGAACTCTGATAGAAAACTGTGGGTGTGTGTGCCCTCAATCCCCAGATCCAGCGCACAACTACTACCATCGTCAACTGACTCCATGATGTGATGGGGAATCCCACCTGGATCCCAAAAATAGTTTGGCCCTCGAGCCCCTCTGGTAACCCACCCCCCTGCCAAACTATGGCCATGGATACATCCCGACACCTAACCCACTCCATCGGGTACCAGCTCAATACCTCTTGCCATCCAACCCCATGAGAGGGATCAAATGCAAGAGCACCAATATACGTAACAACTCCACCCTGCGAGCGTTGCGCCCTATGCTACTCATGCTGCCTCGTTTGACTGTTCTGGTCAACATATACGATCTGTCTAGGTAACTCAGCCTCTCTCCCTCCAACGTGCAGAGGTAATCTAACAATAATGCAGGCCCCCTCTATGTAAGCCTAAAGAGAGCTACTGACTGAAAGTACTACAACTCTGCTAGTTGCCAGCATATCTATCTGCTCCCGTAGATGGTAGGCCCAAAAGATGGCTGCCCATCCTCCTCCATCATGGGCTCAACAAGAGTCCTAAGTTGTCCCACCACAGGTAGCTCCTCAAGCATAACATCCTCATCTAGCTCACGCTCCTCAAGGTGCTCTCCCTGCTGCTATAGGTAGCGGTCATCTAGGAACTCAGTCACAGCTCTGGGTACCTCTGTGCCTACTGGCACCTTATCAATAAAAGGTCTTATGGGTGTGGGCCCAACTGCCTTCACCAACGTGTCAATCAGGGCTACCAAAGGAAACTCCCGCAAGGGTGGCTCCTGTCACACTCGGTGTATCTACGTGCTCCTCATGACCCTACATACCCTCGGCCTCCTCCTCAGGCTCTGTTAGTTTTTGTAGCATCGGTTGTGTTCTAGCCACGAAACTTTGTGGAGAGGCTAGAATACATGTATTCTCCAAAACCCAGAAATCGTTTCTAGAAATTCCACCTAGAGACTACTTAATTAAAATAATTAATCTTTTTTTTATGCCTAAGTCTAAACTTAGGAAAACTAATTAATTAAAGGGTATTAATTAAGTCGAGGTGAGAATCTTCTAGAAGAAGACTTGGATCGATTTTTACTTAATCTTAGCCATCGATTATGTTTTAATCTTGGTCGTTGAAGCCTCAACAAGAGATTATAAGAAGAAATTCACTAGGGGTTGGAGAACACACTTGAGAGACAAGAAATTCGATTTTGCTGGGAAATCGAACTCCAGAGTAGCAGCAATCAATTGCTGCAGGTGATTCAGTGAAGTCAAAGCAGTGAGAGAGGGGCAGGGATAGTAACGCCGGAAGGAAGTTTCTCCAGTCCGATGAGTGCATAGCAGAGAGGCAGCGCAAAGCTTCAAAGGGAGATCTGTATTTTGCTGAGAAGTCGAAATTCAATGCCAGAAGCCGAAGTGGGAGCCCGGAGGCCAGGAGGATCGATTTTCCAGACAGCAGATGATTAGTTAGCGAGAAAGACGTTGGTCCGAGTTGTGGGACGCAAACGCAGCAAGGGGTAGCTCATCTTGAGCCAAGGTCAGTGTCGGATCACCGGTGGGAGTGAGATTTTTCTCACTAGATCTCCTATCAGTTATTACTCTCTATGGAAAGCTAGATTTGAGCTTCCATAAATTTGTACTCAAATTTACTACTGCATAATAAATAAAACCCCCAACTGCTGAACCGGTTTTCCCAAGTTGGGTTTTTCTAGGGACATTGGTCCAAAAATAACAATGTTATTTATGTGTCTGTGATTCTATTCTTCCAGCATTATTTTTCTCTGGCGGTATTGTATTTGTGAAGATTGTAGTGTATTAGTTTCGATATTTACCGTAGAATGCAGTCACTAATTTGTTCAAGTTTTTTAACTAATGGAAGAAACTTAATCAGTTGTTGCAGTAAGATTCGGGATTTCTGAATTTTCACATGGTATCAAAGCACAAATCGTAAGCCAGAGAGCTCAGTAGCAGAAGGGAAGAGGAATTTTGAATCTCTGCAGAGGCAGCGCAGTCCCTTGGGCCAGGAGGGTTAGTTTTTGAGGAAAATTTATTTCTTTGAGAGTCAACAGAGAATAGATTTTTCAGATCAAAGATCACCAGAGGCAAAGGGAGATGCAATAATTTTCCTTGCAGAGCAGATCTTCAGCTGGGACGCAATTATTTTGCAGCAGTTTGCTAGTGCAAAATAGTGTCAGGAGGAAGGAAGAGCACACACTGAGGGAATTCTTTTCTCAGGGGACTTCTAGCCCAGAAGTTCAAATTTTCCTAGCAGAGCAGCAGTAGTTCTGAGCAGTGTTATTGGAACCGTACAGGTTCCGGCAAAACTGGCTGATCCAACTGGTTTGGAGGGAAAATCGATCCGACCGGTTTGGAGGGAAAATCGGTCCGAACTGGCCGATTCAGTTACTGGTTCTGCTAGTCCACGGGTCCCACGGTCGAGCAGCCAGGCAGCTAAAAAAATAGATTTTTTTATTGGTTTCTCTATTTTTTAAACCTAATCTAGCCCCACCCCCAACCCCTTTATTTTACTCACACTATTTATTTGAGTCGCCTGCAATTCTTGAGTCGAGTTTGGTGAGGAGAATTTGGAGAGTTTTTTGCAGGGTTGTTCTAAGGGAGATTTTTCGCAGATTTGAAGAGCTGATTGGAGTCTTGGAGAGTTGTTGGGTTGGAAGGTTTTTGAGCTACTTCGAAGAATTTTTTCCCAAGAGATCTTTGGGTTTTCTTCAGTAGTTTTTGCAGCTGGTGGAAGATTTATTTTTTTTTATTTTGTTGGGGCTACTACATAGCTGATTTTGGAGTTGATTTTCTCCAAAATATTTAGAGGGTAAATCAAGGAAATTTCTGCCCTTGTTTTTGTTCTATTTTTCTCCAAAAATCAGCTATTTTTTTCTCATAAAAATTAAAAACCCCAGTGTTTTTATGCAGATTTGTAGGGGCTACTCCAGAGCTGATTTTCTTTAGCAAATTAAGAGGGAAATTCAAGGTATTTTTTTCAACCATTAATTTTCTATTTCAAAAAAAAAAAAAACTTTCCTTAAAATTTTAAAACCCCAGATTTTTTATGCAGAATTCAGAATTTCAGATTTGTAAGTTTTTGTTTGAAAAAAATTGTGGTTGTTATTTTCTTCTATTTTTTTCTAAAAAATTATTGTAATTTGCAAGGTTATTTTGAGAGATTTCGTTGGCAAATTTCTAAGGGAGATTTTGGAGTTGATTAAAGAGTTTATTTTCAGATTGGTTGGAGCTTCTTCTCTTCCCAAAATTTACAAATCTTCTCCAGGTATTTCATTGTTTCTACTCCTCTTTTATTTTTCTCTAAAAAAAATTGTCATAAAATTCTAAAAACCATAGGGTTTTCTATGCAGATTTTTCTTTTCTTCCCCATGGACCCTAAAAACAAGAATGATCCAGCTTGGGTTCACTGTCATTTAAAAGAACAAGGGGTAAAAGTCTGCAACTATTGTGGTATGATGCAGACTAATTCTGCATATTATCAGCCCATGATTGATGTTATAGCTTCATGTGGAGCAGGTTTCAAAGACCCTAGCTTTCATGATATCAGTGGGCACTTTTACAAAATGAGGTCCAAACAATATAAGAGTACCTTACAGAGTTCAAGCAATCATGGACCAAAACAGGATGCACAATTATGTCTAATGGATGGACTGATGGTAGATCTCGCACCATACTAAATTTCTTAATTGCTTGTCCAAAAGGTACATCTGTTGATGTATCTGATCAAGTGAAGGATGCATAATTGCTATTTCGTCTTTTGGATGAAGTAGTTATGGAAGTAGGGGTTGAAAATATTGTACAAGTTATCATAGATAATGCCTCTAACTATGTTGTAGTGGGAAATATGTTGGAGGAAAAACACCCCACCATTTAGTAGTCTCCATGTGCAGCCCATTGTTTGGACCTCATGCTTGAGGATATTGGCAAAATTGAGTGGGTGAAGAAGTGTGTGGAAGATGCAAAATCCATAACCAGGTACATCTACAACCACTCATGGGTTTTGAACCTTATGAGAAAGCACACAGGGGGTAAAGAGCTTGTTCGATCAACCATCACACGATTTGCAACCAACTTCCTTTCGTTGCAATCCCTTGTTCAACAAAAAGCAAACTTGAGGAAGATGTTTTCATGTGATGAATGGAATTCATCTCAGTGGAGCAAAAAGGCAGAAGGGAAACAGATGGTTGACCAAGTATTTGACAAAGATTTTGGTCAAAGGCAGAGGAGATTGTGCTATTTAGTGAGCCTCTTGTCAAAGTTTTGCGGATGGTGGATAGTGATAAATCTGCTATGGGTTTTGTTTATGAGGCCATGGATCAGGCCAAGGAACAAATAAAGGTAGCATATGGGGATAAAAGACAAAAGTACATTCCTCTATGGAGAATCGTTGATAAAAGATAGAACAAACAACTCCATAGAACTTTACATACAGTCAGCTACTACTTAAATCTAAGGTATGTAATTTTGGATTTCAATTCTCATTGCTTATAACTTTTAGCTTTTAGTTTTGTTGATTTGATGAATATGTTTTTGTTGTCTGAATTTTGAAGGTACCATTACACTAGAAATTTTGAGGTTGATGGGGAGGTTTTAGGGGGATTGTATAAATGCATTGAGTGCATGGTCCCAGATTCCAAGACTCAAGATCAAATTCATAACAAGCTCTTGAATTTTAGTGAGAGTCTTGGTACCTTTGGAATTTCTATGGCTATAAGAAATAGAGCAAAGAGTCCCCCAGGTAAAAACTGTTAAAATTTGCAAATTCTTATATTAATAATTTACTCATTTGATTTCAATTTGAATTTTGCAATTGTTGAGTCTAAGTTTCAACTTTCAAATTCATTTGCTAATACTTTTTTTCCTTCCACTCTTTTTGCAACCTATTGGTGGCAACAATTTGGTAGTGAATGCCCTCAATTGCAAAAATTTGCAATTAGAATTTTGAGTCAAACATGTAGTGCTTCAGGGCGTGAGCGGAATTGGAGTGTGTTTGAACTTTGAACATATACACACTAAGAAGAGGAATCGTTTGGAGCAAAAGTGTTTGAATGACATGGTTTTTGTTAGGTACAACCTGAGGTTGAGGCGCAATCAATTGCTAAATAAAACCCCTGAAACAAGCAACATTGTCTTGGGTGACTTTGATCCAACATCAGAATGGGTTGTGTAGAGTCGAGCACCAGCATTTGACAATGAAGACCTTTCTTGGTTGGACTTGGACCCACCTCCACAGGATGCAGAGGCAGATATATCAGAAGCACCAGTAGCAGCTTCAGGGCCAGGGGAATCAAGCCATAATCCCATTGCAGACTTGGATGCAACTAATTCTTTAGATGAGGAAGAGAAGGATGAGGAGGAGGATGATTCTGATGATCATTGATTATTTGATCATTGATTTTCTATAGTTGTAGCTTGTAGTATTGTAGGTTGTAGTATAATACTATGATCTAACATGTTATTTTGGACTATAAAGACCTTTTAAAGCCTACTTCTTGATGTTTGTAACATTTTTGATTCAGCGATGTTTTGCACACAGCACTATTTTGGTTATATGCACTATTATTTGCTATATAAATGAGAACTTTTGCATATTTGTGTATAAATGGCTTAAATTCATATGGATGTACATGAATATATATGTTTTTTCTTTAAAATATGAATATTTTATGTGTTTTTGGTAAACCATTTTTTTTCCGATTCCGACCAATTCCTGGTCCACAAGGTTTTTTGGTTCGATAACCGGTTCGGTTCCAATAACATTGGTTGTGAGTAGATTTACCCACTCCAGCAGAGAGTGCGAAAAGCCAATCAGCAACTGCGTAGAGGAGAAGAGGAGGAATTCGACATTTTTGCAGAGATGGCATCAGCAAGGTTGAGAGATCAGGATCGATTGGATGGAGCCTCCAACTATGTGATTTGGAATGCAAGAATTTCATGTCTTCTAGATGAGTACAATCTCAAAGCTTATATCAATTGCGTGGTAGTTGTACCCGCAAATGCAGATCGCTTAAGGCTTACAAGAAGGAGATGGCGAAGGCAAAGAGGTTGATTCTCGACGGGGTTTGAGATCACGTGGTGTCTCACATAGCTGGGAAAGATACTAGCCGCCAGATGTGGGAACCACTTGCTACGCTATACGAGGGATCTTCCGAGCAGCAAAAGATGTATCTTGGGGAGAAGCTGAGATGCACGAGGATGCAGAAAGGGGAGCGTATAGACTCATTCCTTACTAGGGTTCAGGATGTCTGAGACCACCTGTATGCAGTAGGGTCAGCGCCTCAGCCTACAGAGTTGGTGCGGTTTGCTCTAAACAGCGTTTCCGAAGAGTGGCAAGTCTTTGTCCAGAGTATTCTAGGCAGAGAAAAGTTGCCAGACTGGGATTGTATGTGGGTTGATCTGCAGCAGGAGGAGATGAGGCGAGATTTGGTGAAGACCACCATCACTGGCAACAGCAGCAACAGTGGGACGAAGCAAGTAAAGGAAGAGGAGGATGTGGCCCTCGCATCAAAGGGGCAGCAGGAGCAGCGCAGGAGGAAGAAGGACATTTCCAAGGTGAAATGCTTCAGATGTGGTGAGCTTGGCCACTACAGCACTCAATGTCCTCTTAGAAAGAAGGACGAGGAGAAGCAGGATCAGCACACTGCATTTGCAGAGATTGACAGGTTGTCCTCCAAACTGGAGGAAGAGTTTTACATGATCACCAATATACCTCCAGGAGTGAGGTGGGGTGATTTGGTTTTGTAGCCCCAAAGAGCTACAAGATGGGCAAGATTCTTGAGGAGGTCCACCTCATGAATCAATACCTTGGTACGGGAGAACAAAAACATGCAATAGCAGGATGGATCAGTGGTAGTTGATGCAGTCAAATGCCAGAGTGAGATGCAGTAGCTAGTAGCCATCAAATACTAGGTAGCGCAATGCAGAATTGGCAAGTGCAGATGACAAAGAGCAGAGTCAGCATCAGCTCAGAGGCTTCAATGGCAGCACAGAGTCTAGCAACAGTCAGGACTCAAGTGACAAATGCATCATACTGACCACAGTTGGTTCAGTATTTTGGATGTTTTTCCGTTGCAGTTATTGCAGTTGCAGCAGCAGCAGATGGAGAGGGAGTTGCAGTGCAGATGCAGTGTTGGCAACAGTTCAGTAGGGCCAGCAGCAACACAAATGCAGAGTTGCGCAGTAGTTGGTGGGCAGCGATAGCCAAACATTAGCAGCGTAACAGGAGGTGGTGCAGAGACAGGGTGCTGCTTCAGCAGGTTGCAACGCTAGAATACATTCCTCGCTAAGAGGGAGTGTTAGTTTTTGTAGCATCAGTTATGTTCTAGCCACGAAACTTTGTGGAGAGGCTAGAATACATGTATTCTCCAAAACCCATAAATCATTTCTGGAAATTCCATCTAGAGACGACTTAATTAAAATAATTAATCTTTTCTTTTGGTGCCTGAGTCTAAACTTCGAAAAATTGATTAATTAAGTCATGGTGAGAATCTTCTAAAGAAGACTTCGATTGATTTCTAGTTAATCTTAGCCATCAATTATGTTTTAATCTTGGTCGTTAAAGCCTCAACAAGAGATTATAAGAAGAAATTCGATGGGTGTTGGAGAACACACTTGAGAGACAAGGAATTCGATTTTTTTGGGAAATCGAACTCCAGAGTAGCAGCAATCAGTTACCGGAGGTGATTCAGTGAAGTCGAAGCAGTGAGAGAGGGGCAAGGATAGTAAGGCCGGAAGGAAGTTTCTCTAGTTCGGTGAGTGCATAGCAGAGAGGCAGTGAGTGCCATAGAGAGGCAACACAGAGCAGAGAGGTAGCGTAGAGCTTCAAAGGGAGATCCGTATTTTGCCAAGGAGAAGTCAAAATTCAGTGCCAAAAGCCGGAGAGGGAGGGAGCCCGGAGGTCAGGAGAATCGATTTTCTAGATAGCAGTTGATCAGTTAGCGAGAGAGACGTTGGTCCAAGTTGTGGGATGCAGAGGCAGCAAGAGGCAACAAGGGGCAGCTCATCTTGAGCCAAGGTCAATGTCGGATCACCGATGGGAGTGAGATTTTTCTCACTAGATCTCCTGTCAGTTATTTCTCTGTATGGAAAGCTAGATTTGAGCTTCCATAGATTTGTACTCATATTTACTACTGCATAATAAATAAAACCCTCAGTTGTTGCACCGGTTTTCCCAAGTTGGTTTTTCTGGGGACATTGGTCCAAAAATAACAGTGTTATTTATGTGTGTGCTTCTATTCTTCCAGCATTATTTTTCTTCCACAATATTGTATTTGTGAAGGTTGCAGTGTATTAGTTTTGATATTTACCGTAGAATGCAGTAAATAATTTGTTCAAGTTATTTAACAAATAGAAGAAACTTAATCAGTTGTTGCAGTAGGATTCAAGGTTTCCAAATTTCCCCAGGCTCCTGATGTCTAAAACCAAGTCTCCACCAGCAAAATCATCTCCTAGACTCACCCTCTAACTGCCTTCCTCTCCCTGATGATCCAACCCCTGAACCATACTTCTCCTCCTCCTGTTGTTCATCCAGGAAATAAGGCATGGTAGGATGGCCAGACTGGCCATCCGTATGGGTGTTGTACGGTTGGGGTGTGCGTGCATATGCTTGGGTTCTCCCCTAGTTATGTGTCATTTATTGCATCCCCTCTAGTATCCGTTGGTTCTGCCTCATCAATTGTTGGCTCTGCCTCATCAACTCCTCCATGATCTTGCTAGCCTCCCCACAGCTGGCCAAGATTATGCTCTAATACCACTGTAATGTTCCAAATGGAAAAATACCATAGATAAC
The DNA here is from genome assembly GCA_031772625.1 of Pinus tabuliformis. Classification (NCBI taxonomy): domain Eukaryota; kingdom Viridiplantae; phylum Streptophyta; class Pinopsida; order Pinales; family Pinaceae; genus Pinus; species Pinus tabuliformis. The sequence goes on along the minus strand of CM062809.1, from coordinate 543,545,034 downwards.
AAAAGAAAATAGCTAGCTATAGCTATAAATTTCAAGCATGCACAGCCATACACAAATAAACATTGAAACGTGGGCAAAAACTCTAAACCATTGTATTAATATAATAAATTATGAGCACAATAATTGTGATAAGAGAAACCTGGGCTTGCTACAGCAAGCAAGGCCAAACCAAGGTGACAAATCAATGGCTCCAAGTGCTGAAAAAGATCCCAAGGAAACTGCGCCCTGCCTAGTGTATATTATTGCTGCAACAAGAAACAACCCTGTATTTGACCCCTCAAAAGTGCCCAAAAATTTCTGCAATTTTTTGCTAAAGTCTCCCCACATAAAACCCAAAAAGGGTTTTGGCAAATTCTATCGAACACCCGGGACTCAAAATTTAAGCTCACTCCTCCTAACTCGCTACTAAATAATCTTGTTGTTTTGAGGCACCAAAACTCCTCCAAAAATTATGCAAAATTAGGACTACACTCCTTGAGGCTAGTCCAGCAAAACCCATAAATGATTTGGGCTAATTCCGACCTCCCGAAATTACCGAAATTTGGTGCTACACCCTCCTTAACAGTTTTTGCGTCCCCCACAATTCAAACTGCTAGATATGTCACCAATTCCTTCTCAATTAGCTGTAGGATTTCCTTGCAAATTTCCTCTGGAAGATGTGAGTGACATTCCTTCCAAAACCCGACACAAATAAGATGAATCCAGCCCCACAAATTCTGCCCAGTAATACTTCTGCGCAGGCCCTAAAATGGTGAGTTTGGATCTCTCAGCAGCAGCAACTTCCAGCCCCAAAATTCTCCACAAATGTTGGTCCACCCTCAATGAAATTTCTCCTGAATTCACTAGCCAGAATTCCCCTTGAAACTCCCTCAACTCAGTGGTTTGATTTATGTCCCTGCGTCCTCCTGGAAGTTCGAACTAGCTGAAGCAAGGGTTGATGTATCCCACGAACTCTAGCGAATCTCTCCCCACTATGTTCTGAAATACTCTCCTAGGGTGACACTCGAAGTTAACCGGAGGTAGAGGTGGAATTCCCGCTTGAGAATTCCTTGTGCTAAACAACATTGGTTTACTTAGCTAAACAGCTCAAGAAAACTTGTGCTAAAAAGTTAGATTGTCAAAAGATGCCAAAATGGAAGCCACTTCTCCTATTTTTAGTTGTTGCTCCTTTTCTCTCTTTGTGGGCTCCACCATTCGATCTCCTTGCCTCTTCCCTCCAATTTGATTTCCTCAAGGAGTGTGTATTTCCTCATGGGGTGGTCCCCACATCCCACTATGTGATTAATCTTCCCTTTTGTCTAATGTTTGGGGCCTCCCTTACCACACAAAATTAAATTAATTAATTTTCACCCACTTTTCCTAAGTTTGTACCCAAAATTTTATCCATCCAAAATTTGCAAATATTGAGAAAGGCACTTAGCTAATTTTTATTGGAAGGGATATTACATTAATGGAAGTGGCTTGAAGGTGTGGAAGGACGAGAGAGAGAGCCAATGTTGCCAAGCAGATTCAATAGATGGTCCCAGCCAAGGACCAATTTGAGCTTCTGCAGATCTACAGTGTTCCTAGATTTGGCGACCAAAAGGGCAGTTCATGAAGAGGTGAGAAATATATTCTCCATCATCTTAACAAAGAGCACACCATCCAAGACCAATAGAAGAAGCCTTTGAAGAACATCGTAGGTAGTGACCTTCCCATTCATAATACACCACATAAGAATTTTTGCCTTCGATGGGCATTTTGATTTCCAAACAATCGGCCACCACCATTGAGTAACATTAAGATGACGATCAAATGAGATGAAAATATAACCTGCTTTTGGAGAGTCTATCCCACTCTTGGCACTAGACCAAACTAGTTTATTGTCCCTGTCTAAAAGACGAACATGTCCTGATCGTAAAGCACTAATGAAATTATTCCACTGACCAGAGAAGGGTTTTGGGATTTCCAAGTCTATTGTTGTTTTCCACCCTTGACTCCAAAGGTAGTAGATGTCGGATCAGCAATGTGAGCTAATTTTGATATCCTGCAATCCCGAAGAAAATCGATGAATGGTGAAGGAAGAAGATGATCATGGTGGGAGCCAGGCCATGGATCCATACCCAGTTGAACCCAAAGACCTGAGTCGACTCGCCAAACTAGGCCACTACAGACAGTTTCAAAGCTATTTAAAATGGCATACCAGATGACAAAGGTGTTCTGGTGAGGCTTTATCCACATGGTGCACCTAGTCCTCCACAGAGAGCAAATGTAGCAACCCTGATTAAAATGTACAACTAATTATATCAATTATGCGATTAATAATCAACATACAAACTATTCAACTAATTAGCATGGAATTTTTGAAAAATATGAACAGAGACGACTTACCTGTAGCGACGATATTCCTTACTTGTGATTTCAGAGTTGAACGTTATTTGAATCCCGCTAACCGCAACAAAGTTTTGGAGACGACTCTCCACTCAACCATAGGCTCAGCTGCACATAATCTTTCTATAACTGGCCACCCCCGAGCCCTCAATCAATGTACTACTACCAATGTTTCATTTGCCTCTCAACACTCTTCTCCAAAAGAATGCCTAATCTCATCCCCCTCTCGTCCATTAAATAGAGGATTGGAAAGGGATCCGCATGCACACAATCCATATGTCAACATGCCAACTTTTATTTCTTTGTTTTAAGTTTTACTTAATTCAATATTTCTCATAATTTAACTCTTTCTTATTTTATTCCTTTTTACTTTTGTTAACTTTACTTATTCTTACTATTTTTATAGTTTACTTTTATATATATTCATTTAGAATTCCAGTTTATTATTTACTATTATTATATTTTCTTCATTATTTATTATTTATTTACTATTATTACATTTTCTTTATTATTTATTATTTATTATTTATTTACTATAATTATCTTTTATTTATTATTTATTATTTAATAATACGTATATATTAATATTATCTTATTTATTATTATTATGGGACATTACATACTCCCCCTCTTTAAGGAACTTCATCCCGAAGTTAAGTTGAATCATTTAACTTTTATTTTATTGTATTTAGTTATTTATTACTTCACGTTTGCCCTAAATCCTCTGCTGAATTAGTTTACTAGTAGGCATAGAAAGTTTACACATCACCAAGGAAATCCCAAGGAATCTTCGTCCTTTTTCCCAACTTTCGGAACTAGACATAAAGCCTCATCGGTCTATACCATAGCCCAAGGCTCACACTAAGGCTTAGATCTCATCTGCCAAAGGCAGGCACCCGGCTCAATACCCTAAGCAATAGTACTTCAAGCATCTCGAAAGGTTGGCCCACTCCCTCCACACTTACTAAGGTGCACAGCCCCAGACATCAAAGTCCTCACGCCCCCTCAGGACTTCGGCATCCCAATCAAATATCAGACACTCGGCCTCTTCAAGATGGTCCCATAGCCCCCGATCCATCAAGAGTTATACAAGACAAAGGAACCACTAGCATATGTAGTGTTGATTGAGTTTATCCTCAGCCCATATGGTGTTACATATTCTCCCTCATAGGTATGGGCTCCCACGAGATCATCAAATAAATTGGCCCTCTTAGCCCATTTGTGGATTTCTTGTCAATCACCACATCTCAACATGCAACCAATGCATTAGTTATAATCATAACATCATAGAAAATAATGCATATGTCACATCATGCATACAATATCCATCATGAGTATACAACATCATTATCGCAACATTCTCAATAGTAAAAATTGCATGCTCATGCATGTCATAAAATTTGCATGCATTAACCACATGCTTCACATCCTGAAATACCATCATAGGTTACAACATCGACGTATCTGTAACAAAGTGATACCATGACATCACATAATAAATGAAATCACATGTCAATATAACGTCATATCATAACATCATAAATATGAGAATCATCATAATACATATCAAATATAGAACAATAATACACTATAGCATTCTTATTTTAAGGCATCAAAGGAACAAAATTGCCTAAGCATACATTTGGATGTCCATAATTCACATATATAGCTAGTCACATATGTAAAACATTAGAGAAAAAGTATGATAGATGGTTAAAAAAGAACATATCTTCCTCCAATTGGTCAATTTATTTATTTATTTATTTTTATGCATTCACTCCTTTAGTGTAATGTCACCATGAATCCAATATTTCAAACACTCCATTTAAAACATTAATTCAAAACTCCAATCCAACTCATCTCAATCATAAACATTTAGTTTATAAGTTTCATTCCTTTCAATATCAAATTTTATCATAAAGCTAACTATAATAACTCCCAATCCATATATACATTAACTAGAAATATTAAATACCCTAAATATATAAAACCCTTGAAATTATAACTTTTATACTTCAAAAAATTCTTACAACTAAATTTCAAAAATACTCATATGTAGATTACTAATTTATATATATTATGATAAATTTAATTTAATTTTAAAATTAGTATATTAAGGTCATTATTGTTTTACAAATTTATTTCTATTACTAATTTATATATATTATGATAATTTAAAATTAATGTCTTATATTATTAATAATTACATCATTTACATTTATATTAAAAGTAGAAAAAAAGGTCTTCATAAGAAACCATTATATACAACGTACACAAATTAATCCCTCCTCAATGTAACGAATTCTATTTAAATATCACTCATTGGAAAAAAAAACAGTTTATAATAACAATCAAATAACTTTTGACTTCAAATATTTTAAAATAATTTTTAATTTAATTAAATAGGAATCATATACAAAGAAAAGTAATTCACTTTCCTTTGTGAGGAATCAGGATGGAAATTAAATAGGAATCATATACAAAGAAAAGTAATTCACTTTCCTTTGTGAGGATGGTACAACCCAATTTTCATGATAACTACCTAAATTAAATCTAATGGAAAACCACACATTAATTTATTTAATATGATTTTCCTCAAATATTTTCAAGACAATTGTAACAAAACAAAAAAAATTGGGAAACCATCGCATCAAAATAGTCCCCTATAGACCCTCTATATCCACTTGCTATAAAATTGTATATCATTTTGTATTTGTTTATTCTAATTGAACTGAAATTATTTTCAGAAAACGTTTCATCTTTACATACTAACGAAAGAGATGAACTACATACTAACGAAAGAGATGAACAAAAACGTAACGGAAAAAGAATAAGTGCACACCACATTCCTCTGAGGAATCCGTGGGCTCTTTTGCAACACAATTTCTTGGAGTATATTTCAGTGATAAAGTTGAAGAATATTTTTAGGTTTGTAACCAGTAATTTCATAATGCATGTATACATAAATGTCTATATATTGTTTCAAATTATGTATATATTATTAAAAACTTAAATAGTTGTATTTATTTTCCAGATTTATGTTAGTTTAAATTTCATTAGAAGCATAATTATTGATAAATCTAATTAAATATTTTTTTACTCAAACTTTAACCCAGAGGTCACATAGATTTGAAGCTCGTTCTGATACCATATGTAGCAACCCCAATTAAAATATACAACTAATTATATCTATCATATGATTAATAATCAACATATAAACTATTCAACTAATTAGCATGGAATTTTTTAAAAACACGAACAGAGACAACTTACCTGTAGCGACGATATTCCTTGTGATTTCAGAGTTGAACGTGATTTGAATCCCACTAACCGCAACAAAGTTTTGGGGACGACTCTCCACCCAACAGTAGGCTCAACTGCACATAATCTTTCTACAGTTGGCCACCCCGAAGCCCTCAATCAATGTATTACTACCAATGTTTCCTTTGCCTCTCAACACTCTTCTCCTGAAGAATGATTAATCTCATCACCCTTTCGTCCATTAAATAGAACAAATGGTTCCAAAAATGGAAAGAGATCCACATGTACACAATCCATGTGTCAACATGCCAACTTTTATTTCTTTATTTTAAGTTTTACTTAATTCAATATTTCTCTTAATTTAACTCTTTCTTATTTTATTCCTTTTTACTTTTTGTTAACTTTACTTATTCTTACTATTTTATAGTTTACTTTTATATATATTTATTTAGAACTCTAGTTTATTATTTACTATTTTATTTATTTACTATTATTATATTTTCTTCATTATTTATTATTTATTTACTATTATTACATTTTCTTTATTATTTACTATTATTATCTTTACTTTATTATTTATTATTTATTTACTTATATATTAATATTAATTTTTTATTATTATTATTATTCTTATTACAGGGCATTACAGCAAAGAAATGTATTTATCAATAACAACCAAAGTCTATAGGCTTTGGGTTGTAAGAAGACACCATCGACATTTTTCAACAAGAGCATGTGAGAAAAGAAAAATGTTCTTTAAGCTCCAACCACCCAGTTCTTTAAGCTCCAACCACCCAGGGCCTTGGGCTTTGCTATTTTATCCCATCCCACCCATGGGAGGGTGACATCTGAATTTGATCTAGACCATAAAAATTTGAAACAAACCCGCTTGATACACTCCAAAACACCTTTTGGAATCCAAGCAAGAGACAACCAGTAGACAGGGATTGCTTCGAGAACAGATTTGATAAGAACCAGGAGACCAGCCCGAGAAAGCCATCTATGGCACCATATTTTGATGTTTCTGGACTTTAGAGATTAGCCAACGCCAATCCATCATTCTATAAGTATTTGGTTTTAGGAGGAAACCCAAATATTTGAGACCATCATCTAGATGAGGGAATTCCATCGAAAGTAGATCAATAATTTGTTGAACAATATCCTCTTCCAAATTTGAAACTAGAAGAGAGGATTTTTGAAAAAGTATCATCATACTGATGGCTTTCCCAAATAATGTAAGAATGTTTTTTATTACCAACACCTCTTAGAGATATCCATTATAAAATATGAGAATATCATCCACAAAAAGGTGAGAAATAGCCAAACTTGAGTTACCATACACCCCTGAAAATCCCCATTGTTTTTCGCCTCTCCCGAGAGCCTGTTGAGGCCCTCAACAACCAAAAGAAATAATAATGGAGAGAGGGGGCACCCTTGACGAAGACCCCTCTGATCATGAAAGAAGGGAGAAGCAACATCGTTGATAAGCGCAGCAAAAGATATCGTTTTAATGCAACTTATAACCCATGTAATGAAATCAAGACTGAAGTCCACATGAGTTAGAAGTAACCGGAGATAAATCCAACTAACCCGATCATAGACCTTCGAAAATTCAAGTTTGAATATAGCCCCTTTGAGGTTCATCGTCTTCAGACTATGTAGGCCTTCCCGGGCCACCCTAATCACTTCATGAATCTTCCTACCTTCAAGGAAACCAAAATGCTCCTTGGATATGGAAGCTGAGAGAATTGGTTTGAGATGAAGGGAAATCACCTTTGTAATGACTTTGTAGATTGCATTACAAAGAGAAATAGGCCTAAAATCATCAGAGGAGGAAGGGGAATCCACTTTAGGAATCAGAGCAATGAAAGTAGAATTTAAAGCAAGGAGCATATGATGATTCCTAAGAGATTCTTTGACCACAGCGAATAAATCACTTCCCATAATTTCATAAAGACCCAGGAAAAGTTCAATAGCCCAACCATCCATACCAGAGCTCTTATCTTTTTGGAAACTGTGGAGAACAGTATTAAGTTCATCCTTAGTGACTACAACCATTAGATCATGATTTTCCTCCTCATTGAGAAACTGAGGGAAAGGAAGTGTTGCTCGAATGATTTCAGCAATTGTGGCCCCTTCTTGGGCTCTGAACAATCTTCAAAATGTCTGACACCCAAGGATGCCAATTCTGAAAATGAAGAGACTTCTCTTCCCGAGCAATCCTTTAATGACAAGATCGTGTTTCCATCTTACGTCCTTTGGCAAAACCTTGGAAAAATTTGGTGTTGTTATCACCACATTCACCAGATAGCTCTGCTCTTTAATCGCCATTCCGCCTCACAATTTTCCAAGATAGTATTCCTTCTTTTTGCCATTTAAAATAGTAGGTCTCTCGATTCCACAAATGCATAACCATCTGCCTCATTTAACGCTATGACCTTAAGCTTATCTTCCATCGACTTGAGCTCTAGAGCTTCGGCCTCTTTCTTTACTAATGCCCACTCCTTTGTTTTTTGCTTAATTTTCTTTAGATTCCCCACACATTGTTTACCAGCTGAGATTTTAGAAAGAGGCGAGAAAGGTATTCATTGCTCTTTGACCATCTCAATAAAGGATTCATCCTCCAACTAGGAGGAATTCATTTTAAAGGGGCTAGCCCTCTTCCAACTGGCACCTATAATTTCAAGGAAAATGGGGGAGTGGTCAGAGATCCCACCCAAGCCAATCCACTACTTGATAAAGAAAAATTGATCAACGATGGCTTCAGCAACGAGAAAGCAATCCAATCTCTTAGCAATACAGTCTGGACCCATCCTTTTATTACGCCATGTAGGACGTAACTTATGTGGCTCCACATCAATAAGGGACCGATTGCCGAGGCAATCATGAAAGAAATCTGCCAATGGATCGACATTTGCCTGATCACCCCAGGATTCAGACACTCCCAAAGAAACATTGAAATCTCCCCCAATAATGAGATTTGGCTAATTAATAAATGATTTACAAAAGAAAGACTCCCAAAAAAGTCTGCGATTTTGGGTGGGTCCATAAATGTTGATCAAAGAGGAGCTAGACGATTCCCCAGAAAAATGTTCGACACCAAGACATGCCATCGTGGTCCAAGTATTAAGAAATTTGAAACTGCGACCTAACCAACCCACCACCAAACCCCCAGAGCGACCCTTTGCATCAATGCATTGAAAATTCCACCCACGCAAGAGTTTTTCAAGACACTAAACAATTGTGGAACCATGCCCTAGGGTCTCTTAAAGGAAGATTATGCCAGGGGACTCAGAATCAATGAGATGTTTTAAAGAAAGTATTTTGGGGAGACTCGCCAGGCCCTTACAATTGAAAGAGAGGATTTTCATAAGGGCATGGGGGTGGGGGATGCAATTGCTCTAAGAACCCCGAGAATTGAAGCTTCTCTTCCGGCGGCCAAATCAACCTTGGCATGCTCTTTAGCTTTGGTGATATTAGACTTCCTTCCCCGACCCCTAGAGTCCAAACAAGAAAGATGAAATTGTCCTGGAAAGTTTTGAATGTTGAACCCACTTTCTCCGTTCTTAATGAGCCAATCCAAGGGAAGGAAATTCCAACCCAGAATAAAGGTATGTAGATTTTTGGTGGTTAAACCACTCACCTCTCAGTTTTTTATGTTTATGTTTAGATGGTGTCTCTAAAACATGAAGACTTTAAGATGAGGAGTTGCAAAGGAGAAGCATCACCATACTAAGGGATTCAAATTCAGAAGTTGAAAATGGAAGGTCTGTCCACATAAAAAATTCTCCAACTATTGGGTCTGATTTTTGGAGCATTTCTATTTATGGTTCTTATTGTAATGGACATTCGAAAGATGGCAAAGAGAAGAAACTTGTGAGTAGATGCTATGCCCTAGTTTAAAGGTGGATTGAAGAAATTCAATGTAACTGTCACCGAATAATGAGGAATGGTCATGCTTTTGTGAACACTTTGGGAGGTATGTTTTCAATTAATCATGCAGCCTCCAAAAACTTTTCAATAGTTCATGAATGATGCAGACTTTGAACATAAAAGTGAGATATGTGTGAGCCCAAAGGAAAGGTATCTCAGCAATGAACATGCTAGACGCAAACGCAGAGGTAGGTGGATTAAATGCAGTCTATGCTGGTGTAAATGTTGGTGTTGGTGTATGCAATACCTTTGTTCAATCCCTGTGGAATCTAAATGAGAGTAATAGGTAAGGTTGATATCAGGGGGAGATTAGGAGAACTACTTATATCTAAGAGAAAGCATTTGGTATCATTAGAGAGATTGAAATATATTGGATAGTGGGATTTCCAGTAGTGGGAGAATAGGTTCCCATCTCAAGAAAGACATTTACTCTTGCTATCTATGTCCAGCGAGAAGAAGAAAGAGAAGAATGGATTTTTCCAATATATTCTCAATTTTGGTTGATAGTAAGAAGTTGGTCTGAAACATAGGGTGCCAATTTCATCTCCCAATATGAAGGCTATAAATTGTGCATCAGAGTGGAAACAACATTACAATAGGTATAATCAATAGATTCGATACACTTTAAGGGAGTTTACAAATGTTTTAAAGAAGGATATACATGTTGCAATGGATTGTAGGAATATGGATCGCAGCATTGGACATGTATGTTTCCACAAGTGCTAGAGCAGGTAGATGATACCAAAGAATTGAATCTAGAGAGTTGATGCAACAGGTGCAATCTACAAATCACAACTGCAATCAATGTAGTAGGTGAGCTTGAACAAAATTTGAAAAATGGATTTAATAGCACTTTAAGGATTCTGGGAGACGTGTCCTATTGACAATTAATGTAAAATATTCTCTGAAAGTATTTAGCTAATTCAAGAGATCTACTCCTCAATAGGAACCGCCATCAATTGCATCTAATTTGGCTGTTAGTACTGGATGAAGTCTATGGATGTTTATGGTAGTGAAGGCATGGCCAGAGGATATATAGACAGGACTGCTTCATTCTTCTCACAAGCTTAGGGGGTTGCTAAGGCAACGCAAAAGGTCCTTCTAGCAATCTTCTTTGATGATTGAACAGGTGTATTTTGGTCTCGACTATCCAATCAAGTAACATTGGTATCTGCACAGTTGGTTGTCTGGTAATCTATTAGTTGTGGGATCTGTTGAAATACCTTGATCGAGTCATAACAACTCTGACATCGATTCTCTCAAGCTATTTCTTGGGATTACTAGAAATTTTGAATTATCGCCTATTTTCAAAATATTCTTATTAGGAGGCGGGTCCATTTGCTGGTGGTTGGTGCAATTGTCAAGTCACTAGCCTACATGGAGGGTCAATAACCTCTTTTGGACTAGATTTATGATGTGGATAAGCTCATTGATATTGCGAGATCGTCAGAAAATAAGTTGTCGTCTGTGAAAAATCGGTTACCTGATTCCCATTGCAGCAAACTGATTATATTTCACCTACTTGTTAAATTACATGAACAAGTTATTTGCAGTTTTCTACGGCAAACACTAAAATACATACACTGCAGCCTACACAAAATAAAATACTGCGGAAAACTAAATATTGCACTGGAGAGAAATAAACATACACATCAACACAGTTGTTTTTGGACAATGTCCCCGTGAAAACCCAACTTGGGAAAATCGATGCAACAACCGAGTGTTTTAATTATTTGCAGTAGTAAATCTGAGTACAATTTGTTGGATGCCTAAACTGGCTATCCGATACAGAGAATTACTGGCAGAAGGTTAGTGACAAAAATCTCACTCTGATCCGGGAGATCCGACTCTGATCAGGGGCTTCCTGACTGGCCCCACGTTGCCTCTGCAAAGTCTCTGCATCAATCTTACGCAGATTTGTGTCACACTGGTTGGGCATTGCGTCAATCCCTCTACTAACCTCCTGCTATCTGGAAATTCGACCTCCTGACCCTCCAGTCTCACACCCCGGCTTCTGGCATTGAATCTCATCTCTCCTAGCTGGAATTCGAACTCCCTATGAAGCTCTGTGTTGCCTCTCTAAATTGCTCTCTGCCTTCTCTGCCTTGCACTCCCGGTTCTGGAAATATTCCTCCGGTCTACTATCCCTGCCCCTCTCTCACTGCTTCGACTTTACTGAATCACTTCCGAAAACTCACAGCTGCTACTCAGGAAATAGATTCTCTAGCAAATCCGAACTGCTCAAGTGTTCTTCTCCAACCACATCGAACTCCTTATAATCTCTTGTTGGAGCTCCAACAACCAAGATTAAAACATAATCGATGGCTAAGATTAACTCGGAGTTGATCCTTGTCTTCTTCTAGAGGATTCACACATGATTTAATTAATACCCTTTAATTAACTAGATTTCCTAAGTTTAGACTTAGGGAACCATTAAAAATGTTAATTATTTTAATTAAACCATCTCTAGGTGGAATTTCCAGAAACGATTTCTGGGTTTTGGAGAATGCATGTATTCTAGCCTCTCCACAAAGTTTCAAAGCTAGAGCACATCCGATGCTACAAAAATCAACACTCCCTCTTAGCGAGGAATGTGCTCTACTGTTGTAACCCACTGAAGCATCACTCTGACTCTGCAACACCTCTGGCTGCGTTGCTGATGTCTGGCTCTACTGCCCACCAACTACTGTGCAACTCTGATTTACGTTGCATCCATGTTGCTGCTGACTCCGTTGAACTGTTGTCAACTACTGCATCTGCACTGCAACTCTGTTGTTGCTACCACTACAACATCTGCAATAGAAAACCATCCAAAATACTGACCTAACTGTGTTTAGTATGATGCGCCTGTCGTTCGAATTCTAACTGCTGCTGGCCACTACACTGCCACTGAAGCCTCTGCTCTGTGTCAACTGCACTGCTACCAACCCTAGCTCTGCATTGCTCATTATTTGACCACTACTAGCCACTGCATTTGTCACTCTGGCACCTGACTGCACCAACTAACACTGGTCCATCCTGCTACTGCTGACTATGGGCTCCCGTAGCAAGATCTTGATCCAAGTGGTGGACTCCTCAAGGATCCTGCCCATCCTGTAGCTCTCCGAGGTTACAACTCCAGATTGCCCCACCTCACCCCTGGAGGTATGGCTTCCAACATGGCAAAATATGATATACTCATGCTGCAGCGACTACTGCTCTACTGATGCTTCTGCACTGTTGTTGCAACCACTGCAATAATGAATCTGATATCCCCATATCCAGAAGTACTAGCCTCCATACGGTTTCTCCCTTTGAAACTACAATCCCTCTGAGTCTCAATCTCCTTATGGGAAATCTCTCTACTCCCTCCTGGCAACTCACACAACCCTCCTCTACTGGAAACTAGGCTGCGAAGCTCTGTGCTGGGAATCTCTTAGCTGGAATTGCACCTGCATACTACAACTTGGCAATTCACACTACCTATGTCACTGCAACTAGTTCTACAATTGTCTTCTGAAAACTGACTGCAACTAGCTATGCAACTGTCATTTGATTGACTAGTTGCGTCTGTTGACACTGCGATCCTCCTGCTACTAATTCTAATTTGTTGGAACTGGATCTAATTTGTTGCTCTTCCATGGATCCTACCCATTCGTGGCCATCTCTGCAAAAATGTTGAATTCCTCCTCTTCTCCTCTGCACAGCTGCTGCCCAGCTATTCACACTCTCTTGTGGAGTGAGAAATCCTACACACAGCTACTGTTGCTCTGCTATGAGAATTCGAACTTCTTGCCTAGAAATCCTCTAAGGAAGAGATTCCCTCAGTATGTGCTCTTCTCTCCCTCTGACGCTATTCTACCAGCAACTGCTACAAAATATCTACATCCCAGCTGAAGATCTGCTCTGCAAGGAAACAACGTTTCTCCCTTCTACCTCTGGAAAGCTTCGATCTAGAGATTCGAATTTCTCTGTCGACTCACTCAGAGAAATCGATCTCCCTCAAAACTTCAACCTCTTGGCCCAAGGACTGCGTTGCCTTATGGGGTTTCGAATTGTTGCCTCTGCAGTAATTTTGAACTCCCTCTTCCTTTCTGCATTGAGCTCTCCTGCTCACGATCTGTGCTCTAATACCATGTGAAAAATCGGTTACCCGATTCCTACTACAGCAAACTAATTATATTTCACCTATTTGTTAAATTACATGAACAAGTTATTTGCAGTTTTCTACGGCAAACACTGAATTACATACACTACAACCTACACAAAATAAAATACTACAAAAAACTAAATACTGCACTAGAGAGAAATAAACACACACATCAATACAGTTGTTTTTGGACAATGTCCCTCGAAAAACCCAACTTGGGAAAACCGGCGCAGTAGCTGAGGGTTTTAATTATTATGCAGTAGTAAATCTAAGTACAATTCGTTGGATGCCCAAACTAGATATCCGATACAGAGAAATATTGGCAGAAGGTTAGTGATAAAAATCTCACACTAATCCGAGAGATCCGACTTTGATCAGGGGCTTCCTGACTGACCTCATGCAGCCTCTGCGTCACACTGGTTGGGCACTACGTCAATCCCTCTACTGACTTCCTGTTTTCTGGAAATTCAACCTCCTGGCCCTCCGGTCTCACACCCCGGCTTCTAGCACTGAATCTCGTCTCTCCCAGTTCGAATTCGAACTCCCTCTAAAGCTTTGTGTGGCACTGCGCTGCCTCTCTGAACTGCTCTCTGCCTTCTCTACCTTGCACTCCCCGGATTTGGAAAACTTCCACCGATCTACTATCCCTACCCCTCTCTCACTGCTTCGACTTTACTGAATCACTTCCGACAACTCACAGCTGCTACTCTGGAAATAGATTCTCTAGCAAAATCGAACTGCTCAAGTGTTCTTCTCCAACCACATCGAACTCCTTATAATCTCTCGTTGGAGCTCCAATGGCCAAGATTAAAACATAATCTATGGCTAAGATTAACTTGGAGTTGATCCTCGTCTGCTTCTAGAAGATTCACACCTGATTTAATTAATACCTTTTAGTTAACCAGATTTCCTAAGTTTAGACTTAGGGAACAATTAAAAATGTTAATTATTTTAATTAAACCATCTCTAGGTGGAATTTCCATAAACGATTCTAGGTTTTGGAGAATGCATGTATTCTAGCCTCTCCACAAAGTTTCAAAGCTAGAGCACATCCAATGCTACAAAAATCAACATGGTCTATTCATGCAGATCTAAATCATTGGTGGAGAAATTGAATCAGATGGATATCTCCCCACTGGTTGCAGACCGTCCTGACTCAAGCAAAACCCTATCTGCAAAGGAAGACCAGAAAAAGAATCCAAGGCATAAGAATAAGAAGTAGATCAAAGCGGCAGAGGAGATTCAGAAGCTTATATTGGGGATTGATGTGTATTGGGAAAGCCTTGCAAGGCTGAAGAAGAGAGTTCTAGTAGGTCGCTGGGAGTATATAACACTGAATGGAGCGCAAATAAAAGATTGGACTGGAAAATGTTGGACTTCTATCCTGGGTTACCGTCCTAAGGTGAGCGTATTGGTCAACGGATGGTTTGGATTCCACTTCCAAAAGGAAGAAGATGCCACTAAGATTGTTGAAATACCATGGGTGAGAGGTCACAGATTTTTAATTTTGCAGAAGTGGAACGTTGGATTTGATCCTATAATGGAATCTCCCAAAAGGAAAATAATTTGGGCTAAACTTCCAGGCCTACCTCTGGAACTGTGGTCTAAGAAAGCAATCATGGAAATTGCTAGCAAAATTGGGAAATTTTACTATGTGGATGAAGGATGTACTGGAATGCTAGATAAAAGGGCAGCATGGTTTCTAGTCGAAGTGGATCTCTTTGGAGGGTTGTTGGTTGCCATCAACATCTATTGGGGGACCTTTTCAATCAGACAAAAAGTGGACTATTGGGGCATCCCAATTAGATGCCTTGGGTGCTATGAAACAAGACACTTGATAGCCCATTTCCCCTTCAATTTCTCGATGGAAATTATCGAAAGGACTGGCTAAAAACTCAGGCTAACAGATACCCTACAGGACATATCAAATTGGAGTGTGAAAGGAAAAAATAGAGCCCCTCAAATCCTGGCTCTGGAGGAATCCCCTATTGATAGTAATCGGGTCCAACATAGAGACGGGGTGACCTCTGAACAAATTGGTGAGCCGCAAAATAAGGAGAAGGCAAAAAAGGACACAATGCTTTATAAATCTAATGGAAAATTTCACATGCCAATTTTCCAAGACAAAGACAAGGTGTCAAAAGATAGACAAATTATAAGAAACCCATTACTATCGCCTATCTGCTACAGGCCTCCCCGGGATGAGGATTCGTCCCCTTTATCAGAGGATGTCGACTTGGCCAATCTTGCAAGTAACTCATCTCTGGAAATGGAACTAATGACAATCAAGAAGACCTTTACCAAAGAAAGAGAATTAGAGTCTGGGCGAGAACAGGGAAAGACGTGTACACAGGAAAAAGAAGAAGAATATCAAATACAAAAAAATCTCAGCTTGTGCAGGAATTACTTCGGAGTATAATTCACGTTTTTCTGAATCCCTAGAGGAGACATTATTTCCTCCCTTCGACCCTGGACCATCCAACAAGGAAAATAGGTATAAGGAATCTGAAAGTCAGGACCTTAGAGAAAAGTTTCTCGTTCCTTACACATCCTGATGAAGATTGTGTCATTTAATGTTAGAGGGTTGGGATCCTCCCAAACCAAGTGATCCCTATCAAACATTATACAATCCAAAGACCCAGCCTTAGTCATATTACAGGAAAGAATGACAGAAAAGGAGAAGGCTCGTGATTTATTACTGAAGATCTTCCCTACATGAGAAGTATGTGCTACAAGCACTTCAGAGACTTATGGCGGGCTAGTGGTCATGTGGAACCCAAAAATTTTCTCCCTAAAAGCATTCTGATCATATGCAGAAATTATATTATCAAGATATTGTAGAGGAATATGCTTTCGCATTCACATTTTGAACATATATGCATCCTATCACAATAGAAAATTATTATGGGATAAGATTGACTCAAGTGGAATTTTAGACATTCAATCACTGATTATTGCAGGGGATTTGAACTTTGTTATAGATTCCAAAGAATGTTGGGATATGAGAGCCAATATGGACCCATTGGCTAGCTTCTTTAGAGATCTTTTCCAACGAAAATTGCTACGGGACATCCTCCCTCACCCTATTTGTCCAACCTAGAGGAATGGGTGCTTCAGAGTGGAAGATATTGTGAAAAGATTAGATAGGTTCCTGGTTAATTATTTTCTATATGAGAGACTTGCAAAGCTCCAAACTACATGCCTCTTCTCTGAAATCTCCAATCATGATGCAATTCTATTGGAATGGAGCGAAGTGAAGGGGAGCCAATATCCCTACCTTTTAAATTCAATCATATGTGGCTGCAAGAACTGGAATTTGCTGATTTGGTTCGCAACTCCTGGAAATTGCTTATTTCACCAATTCAAGAAAGGCAAATGGAGCAGGTCAATTATAAACTGAAAAGGTTGAACAAGAACAATGTTACTTGGGAGCGGGAGCGGAAGCGGGGAGCGGGAGCGGAAGCGGGAGCGGGAGCGACCATTTTCAGAAGCTCCCGGTTTGGGAGCGAATCCCGGAGCGATTTTTTAAAAATATATATATTTTTTATATTTTTTAATTTTTGATACATATATGTCAACAAAAACATGTAGAATGATGAAATAGACATAAAAAACATAAAAAAACATAAATTGATCATTGAACCATATCACATCAATCATCTAGAAATTATAATCGTCATCAACCTTAGTAAAATTAAAATACATATTACAACTGCAACATATTGAGTCATATAAATCATGATTCATCAAATTCAATATTAAAGTTTCAACTTCAAGCTTTCAGAATTGAAAATTCAATAACATTTATCATCATTGATCACCAAAGTAACAAGTTGTACTTGTAAGCCAAGTTTAACCATTACAAGAAGTAATATCGAAGATATTTCTAAGTCCTGACTCCTAACTTCTAACTGTTAACATGATATGAAATGTTAAAAATTTATAAAATGAAACATGAATAATGAGATGAAATGAAACAACTTTAGTGACTAGTCTTTCACAAAGCATCATATTCATAATTCACAATCATTACCAATGAGTTATAATTGCCAAGGCCCAACTTCAAACTTCAAATTTTCATTGTCACAGTGATATAATGTTTACAAAAAATATCATAATGTCATAATGATATGAAAGAGTCAAGAGTCAAGAGTCAAGGACTCAAAACTCAACACTGAACAGTTATGAAAACTAAAGTGACAAGTCTAATAGAAACTAAAAAAGACAAGTAAACTGTAAATCTACAAGTGGCCCTTGCCACGAGAGTCTCCAGGAGTATAAGTAGGTCGTGGTGGTCTTCTAGGAGTCTCCCGCCCAGACCGACGACCAGAACTAGAGCCTCCACGCGAGGGTGTCGATGGAGGTGGCGACAGCAATGGAACAAGACTCGGGCCCCGAGAACTGCTACTGGATGGTGGAGGTGGAGGTGCCATGGCTGCTGCAGCTGCTTCAGCTTCATCCCGTACAAGCTCCTCTTCTAGTTCTTCCATATGTACAATGCCATCCTCCAAATTGTCGTCCTCAGGGTGATTGTCCCAAATTTTATATGTGGGATCTTCATTAGCCCGATCACAGTAATGGCTCAACAACCTCAAGTTGTAGTGCACATAAACCAAGCTTTCTGCTCGGTTTTCGTTGAGCCTGTTTCTTTTCACATTATGTATATAACTGTAGGTGCTCCAACACCTCTCTGCAGAAGAAGAATTTACAACCTGTGAGAGAACTTTTATTGCCAATTTTCGCAAAAGTCCGTGGCCGCCATATGTTTCCCACCATGTGAGAGAATCAAATTTATCTTTGTCATCCATTGCATGGAAGTTACCATACAAACCACTGCCAGTGAAGTATCTGCCTATTTCAAGGCGCACAGCTGCACATTCCTCCCTGTCAGGCACCAACTTTTCTAATGCTTCCAGATATCCTCTAGTTACCTCTCGATCTAAATGGGGTTTGGTCCTAACACCACCCCCTGCTGCAGGTTTGCCCAACCAAGAATCTGAGTAGTATTTTGGCGTAAGGATATACGCCAAGCAATGTAGTGGAAGGTTAAGCCTATTCCACCGTTCACACACACAATCGTGAATCAGTTTGTACAAGTCGGGATCTCTGTTATGAACAATGTCTTTTATTTCCCCCAACATGGTATCCATTTGCTCATACACCTCGCCAATCACTGGTTTGTCTGTATCTGCAAACCGAATCATGTTATAAATTGGCTTGGTGAAATCCAATACCTGTCTCACAGTTGTCCAAAACTGCCCATCAAGAGCGGCCTCCTCCACCGTTTCAAAACCTGCAATGTCAGCTACATTTGTAGCCCTTTCCTTTAACACCTGCCAATGTGGACTTGATACCATGCTAGCTAATGCCTCTCTTACCTTCAAAAGGCGCCTGAAGGTGAGGTAATAGCTACCAAATCTAGTCCTCGCAATCTTCAGCAACTCCAATCTCGAGTGACTGCGGAAAAGGCCATGGGTATTGCTATGATTTGTAATAAATTTTATCATTTTTTTTCCTTTCTTGTACAAATCACCAATCCATTGGTATTGTTCATTTTTGTTTTTGAGAATATCATGCAACAGAAGGTTCAATGTGTGAACCAAACATCCAGACCAAAATATATTCGGGTATTTATCCTCAATAATTGCTCCCGCTGCCTTACAATTAGGAGCATTATCAATGATGACTTGGATGACATTGTATGGGCCAATACGCTCAATTGTTTCAAGCAATGCTTCTGCAATGTTGATAGCGGTCTTGAACTTGTCTGAGTAATCATGTGCAGCTAGAAAGATGGGACCACTTCGGGACACAGCAAGAACACTTATCAATGGCTTGCCTTTTACATTTGTCCATCCATCAGATACAATGGACACCCCATTGTCAGTCCAAGAACTTGTCATTTTATTCAAAGAATGTGATATTTTTGCTTTTTCATGATCAAGGCCAACAGTTCTTGCCTTGTCATACCCAGGGCTCTTGTATCCTTTAGGGGCATCATTTATGGCAGAAACCATTTCGTGCCAATAAGGTGAGCGTAGAACATTGAATGGTATCCCACATGCATAGAGGAACCTGTAAACTTTTGAATCCACATCATTCCTACACCCCTCATCAAGGAAATCTGATATGGTTCTACGGCGTAAAGATGATGACCCTGTGCCTCCATGTCCATATCCACTGCCTTGGGAGGATGCTGAAGGAGTTCTTTGTGAGCTTGGTTCAAAGAAACCCCTTGATCTTTTTGCTCTGTATTGGGCGTCCTCCTCTTCCTTTATGTATTTGGCTCTATCTGCTGTTGACACCGCGTTACAAGTTTTGATTCCTATTTGTTTCTCTCCATCCCATGGCCTTTTCCCGCAGAGGTGTCTTCTAGCACGGGTGTATGAGCCTGTGTAATCAGTGTTGCAATGGGGGCAATGAAATTTAGTGGTTCCACCCCCTCTCCCTGTTTCAGCCCTGTGAACATATTTCCACAATGGAGTTTGGTCTTGTTTAGTTTTTTGACCCTCATGTTCACCCTCCTCCACATCCTCCTCACTGGGGTTTTCACCCATTTGACTTCCTCCGGCTTCTTCATCCACCTCTTCAGTTTCAGGTCCCCTCCGTTTCCTACTCTCCACCACCATAATAACCAGAAAGGGGACCAGGAAGAGGAAAATGCCAATAAAAATCCTCAGGTCCATCGTGTTTGATGTTTGTAGGGTTTGAGTCTTGAATCTGCAAATTAATTTAGTTTATTGGGATTAATTCATTTAATTTATTAATTTAATTTAAATTAATGATCTTTAAACTCAAACAGGTAAATTAAACTAACCAAATTAACTACCTAACCAGCTAAACTAACTAAATGATTAAGTTACTTACCTCTGCAAGCTTGCTCCTCGCTCCTTGGCACTTGCTCCTCGCTCCACAGCTCTTGCTCCTTGCTCCTCAGCTCTTGCTCCTTGCTCCTTTGCTCTTGCTCAGCTCTCAATCTCAAGCTCAATGAAGTTGAAATGATTTTTTTTTGGCCCATTGGGCTTATAAACAAAAAAAAAAATAGTTAAATTTTTTTAATTTTTCGGGTCCGGCGGAATTTTTTTCCGCCGAACCGCTCCCGGCCGGTTAAAAATCGCTCCCGGAGCGTTTTTTAATGCCCGGGAGCGATCAGGGAGCGATCGCTCCCCGATCGCTCCCGGGCATTAAAAAGCGCTCCGGGAGCTCGGGAGCGATCGCTCCCTGAAACGCTCCCTATCAAAGCAGGGAGCGTAAATTTTTTTAAGGGAGCGCGCTCTCGAAAATCGCTCCCGTCCGGGAGCGATTTTGGGAGCGCGCTCCCGACCCGCTCCTGCCCGGAGCGCGCTTCGGGAGCGGGTTCGAAGGGGAGGGGGGGCGCTCCCCCGCAACACTGAACAAGAAGGTCCGTGTGTGGGTCAATACACGAAAAAAGAAGCTTTGGAAAGAGCTAGTTGAGATTGAGAAGGAAATAGCTTCCCTTGTGGACCCTTCAGACCCTGACTATTTCTCAGAACAAACAAAAAAGATCATCCTAGATCTTGTAGACAAAAAAAACAAAATTCTTAAATATCAGGAAGAGGAGTGGAGGTTGAATAGTAGGTTGGCATGGATTAAGGGAGATAAGAAAACAAGATTTTTTCACAGAGTTGCCACTAAAAGAAAATGTGCTAATACTATATGGCACATATGAGATGGAGCAGGTAAGGTTCTTACTCCATTGAAGGACATCAAGAAAGAAGCATTTCAATATTTCAACAACCAATACAGGGCGTTGAAGGAGGACAATTTTGCTGAAAAGATGGAATTGGCAAATATGTTTCCTCAAATGGTAAATGAAGAAGACGTTGTGTAGATGGATAGACCTATATCACTCGAGGAACTCCTTGAAACTTTAAAAGAGTTGGCCAAGGACAAGAGCCCGAGGCCAAATGGTTGGTCGGTGGAGTTTTTTTTGTTTTTGTATGACTTAATGGGCCCTGACCTGCTTCAGATGGTGAAAGAATCTTGTTGAAAATTCGTTTCCTCTCATTTCTCTGATTATAGACTAATCTCTTCATGTAATATTGTTTATAAGATGATCTCAAAACTAATAGCCAACAGAATCAAGAGGATCCTGTCAATTCATATCTCGCTAGAGCAATTCAGTTTTCTCCCAAACTGAAGAATTCAAGATGCGGTGGCAATAACACAAGTGTATACATTCAATAAAATCTCACAATCTGAAGGTCTGCTTGATGAAAATCGACCTCATTAGGGCCTACAACAGAGTAGACTGGGAGTTTTTAAGAATAATCCTGCACAAAATAGGCCTCCCCTACAGATACATTAAATGGATCATGGCTTGTGTAACCTCAGCATCTATGGTTGTTTTAATTAATGATGAACCAACTGATTTCTTCAAGATTTCAAGAGGATTGAGGCAAGGGTGTGCCCTCTCTCCAATACTTTTCATCCTTGTCATTGATGCACTCAGCAGAGGAATTAGGATTGTGAAGGAGTTTGGCTCAATTTCTAGTTGCAGGGTCATTAGAAACACATCTACGACCCATCTCTTATTTGTAGATGATGTTCTCTGCTTTGGAGAAGCAAAAAAAATCGGAACGGCAGATTTTCAATCAATTAATTACCAAGTTCGGTAATGCTTCCAGCCTCATCATCAATAAAGAGAAATCTGAAATCATTTTGGATGGGGTGGATTCAAAGGTAATCAAGCAGATTGCTTCCATATTTGGGATTAAAATCAGGAATCTATCTGGAGTTTTTTAAGTATTTAGGCTTTTATTTGAAGCCTAGAAAATACGAAATACTAGACTGGAACTGGCTTGTTAACAAATTTCATAAAAAATTGGTTCAATGGGAACATAAGTGGCTAACTTTGGGGGGTAGAGTGACACTTATTAAGGCAGTTTTGCAAGGAATAGCAGTTTATTGGATGAATTTGTTTCATCTCCCCTCAATAGTCATCCACAAGGTTGATGCAATCATTGCTTAATTTCTTTGGGCGGGTGCTAGTAATAACAAGAAATTCCACTTAATTAGGCTTGAGGCTATCTCCTGCACGATTGAGATGGGTGGATGGGGTATCAGGGACTCCAGGTGCTTTAATCTGGCCCTGCTATCTAAGTCCCTATGGAGGGCCTTTAATGAACAGGGAATCTGGCAAGAGATATTATGGGCTAAGTATCTTAAGCAAATCAAATTGATTTAGCAAGTTTAAATAATTATGAGCATATAAACATGAACAATATAGATAGATCAATTATACTCAACAAGATATCCTACAAGGCAAATTAAGATTAGAACGGTACCAATAATATACTTGTAAGAAATATATGCTCAAACTAAAATCACAATACTTGCAATGAGATATTACTTTCAAGTTACAACAATTTGCAAGAAATGGGAAGCTGCAAAAAAAGTGTTAGTGAGTCAAAACCACAATAGATTATATACAACTTTGAGATATGAGCAACAAGATGGAATAGAGCTTGCAAGAGAGTAGAACTTGTACTTAAAGAAAGATACTCAAATATGATATAACATTGAAGGAAAATTTACATGAGCACATGAAAATGAATAGACAAGTACAAGAATATTAAATGAAATGCTTGCAAGTAAATGATAAGCTCACAATCCAAGTTGTACAATAACCCATGAAAAGCAAGGTGAAACAAAGATGTATGTCAGTGAAAACTTTAGGCTTTATTAATGGTTTCAAATGCATAAAACAGCAATAAAAGTCTAGATGTTGGCCCTATTTCTAGCGGTGAAAAATGCACTTAATGCTAGATTTTGCCTTTTTAAATGTATTAAATGTGATTTCTACTAATAGGTCAACAACATATAGATATAAAATTACCATAAGATGTAATTTAAGACCAAATCATAATCCAAATTCCTGAAAAAAAAATAAAAACAAAAGGAAAAGAGGGAAAAGTTTTAAATGATCAACACTACTAGACTAGTGTCTTTATCAATTGGGCAATAGAGTCAATTAGAGCAAGGTCAATGATAAAGGGCCTTGGATGAAGAGGGTGGAAGACCAAAGTGCTTCTCTTAGTAAGCCTAGGGACTTCCTTATATGGGAGATTTAAGGTCAAGGGTGTTGAGAAACCAAATGCAATGTAGTTTAACAATTAATTCCTCTTCTTGTTAAGTACTTGTCAATATTAGATGCCTTTTTATTACTTCTTATGTCTTCTTCATCAAGCAATTATACAATTGTTCAAAACATAAGATTACAATGAGACAAGAGACACCAAAAATTAGACTAGAAGCCAAGGCAAACCCACAAGGGGACAACCCAACAATCATTTCCTTATAGAATCAGATCAAAATGAGAGATATCCAAGACCAAGACCAAGACCAAACTACCACCAAGATACCAAGTCCAACCCTCCTCCAAGTCACCTCCAAGAGTCAAAGTCAACGCTAGTAAATCTACTCCAATCTAGTCAAACACAGAAAATTTTGGTCCAGCAACAAGGGGGCCGAAATTTGGCCTACAATCACTTCATAAAATCTTGGCCTCTTCACATGTACGAGTTGTAATAGGTCTGAAATTAGGTCTACAAGGAATATTTTTCTATGCTTTAACTTGCTTTCACTCTCCTTTGACTCGATCTACTTCTCCTTCGTTAGATGCAGAAGATACTTCTTATGATGATGAGTGAATGTGCTCCAAAGGGGTTGAACTTATCTCTCATATATATATATATATATATATATATATAGTTGTCCAGGAGGATCGAATAGGTGTCACTCTAGGGGCCAGGCCGACTTGTCCAAGGAGGGCCGACTTGGTCATCTTGTGGACTAATGACTCAAAATAAAATTCAAATTCCTTTTTCCTTTAAATGTCCAAATGGGACATGACTCAAATAATTTTTCTTTTGACTCATAATAAATTCTTTTTTATTCTTTACTCTAAGCATGAAGAACATGCTTTGACAAAAATATAATAAATACATCAATGATAAATTTACATTATGAAGACCGAACCTAGTTACAACTTCAACACTCCCTCTTAACTAGGGAGGTATTCATAATGACTCAACAGGATAATCTCAAGTTGAAATATTCATATAAGAAAGGATCCAGATTGATAAGCATCATTATAAACATCATCATGACCAGCATTGTCAAATTACCAAGGCCTTGACAAGTAAGTTCTATCTCTCCACTAGATCAGAGCACAATGTTGGGAGGCATTCAATAGGACACCACACAACTGCCTCTCCAAGGCACATACTCCACCTAGGTTCACCAAAGTATGTCCTCCACGGGACCATTTCCTAATCCGTTGTCACAATACTTGACACAAGGAAATGTCGGTCCTCCAGACCATTCTTATATCAAGTCAATGTACTTGACTAGCCATAGTACATGACTCAAGAATGTCGGTCCATGATGCTTATCCAATCTACCATTCTCCCTATTTGTGTTCATGTACTTGACTTACAATTGTTAGTCTTGGTCACAATACATGACACATGGAGAACCAGGTCCATCCTCACTCCTCCCTCTCAATTTGGGAGGAGATATCCACAAGCTCAAGCTTGTCTCGAACATGCCTCTCCCTTAGGAAGGGACTTCGTCAATTCATCGACTCCCTATTCATCAATGGAGATATATTGTAGCTTCATGGCTCCATCTGCATCATGTCATGAATCATAATGTGCTTCGGCCTTCCGGGTTCTCTGACAATCTTCATACAACTTTGATCAATACAAAGTATCATGGTCAAATCCAACATGTCATCAAATAGTCCATCAAACATTTTATGGAGCCAAACTGCTTCATAGCTAATTGTACAAACTTCCATATCTTCTTCCTTTGCAGTGCAACAGAATCTTGCTTCATGCTCTTCCACAACAAATCCCAACCACCAGTAGCTTCTTTCATCATCAACATTGCCACCCTAGTAATTCAATCAAATACATCAGAGAACCAATCAGCTTCCATCATGTAAATTCCAGGAGGATCTTGATCATATACATTTCCTTAACTAGGTTTCTACCAAATCTCAAGTCCCAAGTAGTAGTGTATCAATCCAAGATCCTTCGTGTCAAATTCCGCTTCTTGCTCCCTCTGAAGGCAATACCTTTTTCTTCTTAAATAAATCCCAAAGTACGATGTCTTTTAATCATGAGACTCTTGTTTCCTGTCCTTTTAAAAATTGGAGTAATCCTTCCAACTGAAGTAGATGTCTTATCAAGAACTTCTTCCTTTTACTAGGAAAATTTTGCTTTCATGTTGCAAATTTAGACTTCCTTAATGAATGCATACTTCAAACCGCATGCTCCTCCTATATTTAGGAACATCCTCATGCTTTGCTTCATTCTACTAGTTCTTCCATCTATTGCCAATGCTTGAGTAGTCCTAGCAATTAACTTGCAATCCTCACTAGGAAGATATGAAAAAATGATTATAAACAAGTAAGGGATACATAGACAAGGGACTAACCAACAAATTAATGACAATAATAATAGTAGTAAACGATGAGATATAGAGTACTTATATTTTGAAAAAAGTTTGTTCCCTCTTAATCTATGGACTTCTTGCATACATCTGCAACTTTGTCAACTCCATTTGGCATCCAACTTGTAAGACAACTTCATCCATATGCATAGGCTAGGGTTTCTTCTTTCAATGGAAACGATGTTCTAGGTCCAATCCAGGGTTTGTTCATAAGCCCTAAGGTTTTCCTTAGAATTTTAATTCATATGCATATGCCCAAAACCCTTTTAGACACTTATTCTTCATCTCAATGTACAAAAAATGGATTCAATCATCCTAGTCCGAACACTTGTTCTCAAAACCTAGATGTTCACAATAGATGCAAGATCTTATCAAGGGAGTTCTATAATCTGCTTCCATTTCTTCCATACAAGGAATCTTCAAGTTGAACAAGGTGATAGTCCTACAATATGACTTGCCAACTCCAACACCCTCTTAACTCCCTCTAGCTCGAAGAGGAGTATCAATCAATGATTACAATTTTGTCATACAGATGATAGCGCCAAGAAGTCTTATAGTTCAATGAATTCTCAATCTGAGGTGCATACTTTTGTCTCTTAGACTTCATTGCAATTCAATCTCGGGTCCTCATACTCCGTTTGATTATCTATTGTGATCTACAAAGATTTCTTCACACTTCTATTGTTTTCCTCCTTCAAAATGTACTAGCTCGTAATACATCAAGGACTTTGATGGATTTTTAGTCTAACTTAACTCTAGCCACAGGTCTCACATCTTTGTACTTGCATCCATTTCCATTCAAAGAAAGAGAGAGCAGAGCAACCTCTGAGTTTTCTCTCGTGAGTCATTGTATTTGTGTATGTTCTCTATTTTCAGTATTTCATATAATTCATGCATAAGCATAACACAAGAATTAACGAATCCATATATCTAAGGAAAACTTAACCCTCTTAGTGTAGATTTTAGATTTTCATTATATCTTTAGTAGATATGTTTGTAGGAATTTACAGGGTAAGTTCCTCAGATAGAACACCAAAGGACACCGCTCACAAACAGATCACAGATCAATACACCAGTATTTTGACGTGGTTAAAACCCTCAAAGAGGGAAACAGTCCACGGCCTGAGCCAACGCGGCCACTTCAGGCAATTTATTAATAAAAGAATGAAATTTTACATAAGCTTCTCTCATGAACAGTTAACCTACAAATGACCCTCCATGCTCTTTAAATAGAGATCATGGACCAATCGGGTGTGTTGTCGCGCAAACTGACACGACAACGCTCAGACCGGGGGTTGTCACTCTGATCCCCGGTCTCTCCGTTTAAGCCTGTCTCCCACGGCTAAGGGGGGTAGACCCTGAGGAAAGATGAAGGCCAACTGCCACAACAGTTGGGCCGGGAGAAGAGATGCACTAAAATGGTTTTATTGATTTGATAGACCAGTGCCTAAATGAGTACTTTCTAGGTGATATAAGAGCGTAAATCATAAACAGCAATCACCATTCATCAAATGATCGGAACAAAGCTTTAAATATCCAGCCAAAATAAGAGAAATAATTTCGCTTCAAACAACAGGGAAACCAGATATCTAAAATGGATTCGGATCTCAGCGTGAAAGATATGCAATGATAAACGACTGAATGCGGTAAAAGCAATTCTCCACACACAAAAAAGAAATTTTTATGCTTTTCGATTTTTTTTTTTAATTTTTTTTTATTTTTGATTTTTGATTTTTTTTAATTTTTTTTTTTTTTTTTTTTTTTTTATATTTTTTTTTTTTTTTTTTTTTTTTAGATGCAACTATATATATATAAAAAAAAGAATTTTAAATCTAAATGTTAAATCCTAAAGAACTAAAACCTATATAACAAAAACAGAGCTATTCAAAATCTAAACAAGCAAATATTTTAATAATTAAAATCTAAAACTATCCAAATCATAACCAAAACATTTGATTTTTTTTTTTTTTTTTATATATATGAAATTAAATCTAAAGAAAAATTTGAAACGATAAAAAAAATGAGATCTAAATGAACCTAACTACAACTAAAACCCTACTCTAAAATGAGACCACGCATTGAGCACATATGATATAATCAAAGCGAAACAGCTCGAATCCAACTGCCTGGGCCCGAAAACAAAGGGGACTAACGCATTCAAAAGAAATTTCGAGCTACGGGTTTGGACAGGTGAACGACAATCGACGGCGGCAGCAGCAAAAAAAAAAACGTAAGGCATCAACCACCCAATGCGAACGCCAACATAACAGATCAAAGGAAAATGTATTTTCGTTTAAATGTTTGCAGGATTGATGGCGGAAAACGTAACCATGTAAAAAAAAGATCATAAAACCATCGAATGCGTGAGAGGATTCAGAATCGTAACCCTAGTCTACATGCTGCCATATCCGCGCATATTAAAAAAAAAGATTATGAGCACGACTGCAAACGCTGAAGATCACAGATACGCTATATTAAAATTTAAGCCAGAGACAATGACGGAAATGCCCCACAGGAAATCACGCAGACGGGTTCATCGAGGATTTCAGACGCAGTTCGAATGTCAAAATGAAAATTTGGGACACGTTATTACTCTTTCGAATTTTCGTTTTTGTGAAAGGAGCCGCTTACCTGATCGTGTTTGCACCAAGAGAACTAACCCCAAAAACTTTGCGCTGAAGAACGAGACGTATTTAGGTGAATCGCCGTCACGTTTAGAGGGAGAAGCGAAAGCGGAAATGTTCATTCACTGCGTTTCTTCCTTGGCTAGACGAGGGTGTTGACCACCTGAGGCTTCTACGCAAATACTAACTGATGCTTTATTTGAAACCTTTCACGCTGGAGTTTGTGGATTGTCCGAATTGATTTCGCCTGAGCACTAACGTATTGTTGCCAGACTTTGATTTGAATCGAAACAATTTGCCCTTACGCCGGTTCCCCAGAAATGCTTTTATTTTCAGAACAGCAGTATGGTAACCCTGAAAGACAGACAACAAGCTCTCGGCAGATATATGCAGAATTTCAGAGTAAAACCCTTGAAAAATTACCTAGAATCACAAAATTTTTACAGCTCTGACATAGCCGAATTTAGCAATGATTGCAGTAACATTTTCAAGATATTAAACGTTTGAACTTTACTGTGAGAATAAAGAAAATCCCTCATGTAAAACAGGAAATAAACTCTAAAAGATTAACCCAGGGCACAAACAGCTGGGCTCTGCACAGAACAGCTTGTGGGAGTCGGCTGGTTCAGCCCAGAACTTCCCCAAACGCCCACAAATAATCTTCACCTAAAAGTTCCCTGCACACCTCAAGCAAGCATCAGCAAAAAAGGGCAAGAAATGCTGCTAGATTTCAAGAGAAAATGGAGATACCTGCCATTTTCCAGAAACCCTACAACATTCAGACCCAAGCACGTGAGCAAGATACCTGTACTCACAATGCTCTGAAAAAAATATCAGCTATTTTAACCGTTGAAAACTGAAATATGCAGAAATTCAAACACCTCACAGCAATTCTGGAGAGTAACACCAGCCAATTTGAACCCCAAAGTCTTTTTATTAATCAGAAATCAATTTACAAGAGAGCTTTCAGTACAGACTCACAGATCAGATAATCCTAAAATGACCCCTTAAGACCCTATATAAAGGAGATGATCCCAACGGCTAGTTTTTCATGCATTCACAAAAATATTATTATTTTATTGCTTAGGGTTTTTGCTTTATGTTTTTTTTTTTTTAATTTTTTTTTTTTTTTAAATTTATTATTTTTATTCATTTTTTAAATTTTTAATTCAATTTAAGATGGATCATCAAACTAAGCCGTTGGAAACATCACCTAGGACCTAGGACCTAGGACTCATGAGGGGATTTACAACATTTTCAACCCTCAAGACACATTTCATCATGATTTTTACAATTTACATCTCAAAGGGATGAATCCACTTAATACAGACCCTCATAGAACACCCAGTTCTGCGACACAGCTATAATCTAGCAGATTAACATGCTAGGATTCTCCTAAAGTCCTAATAACAAAATGCATCCCGGCTTTGGGGTCGGGTTTGAAGGAAAACTCTGCCGATCCATGGATCGGTGAGACTAAAAACCTCCCGGGACGCAGATCATCATTAGAAAGTTAGGTCCACCTAGGCAATTTTACATACATGACTCTGATCTGCTTAGATTATTTACAACTCATACATGCAGACTGGGTTTACAACAAAAATGATCAAGCTGCTGATGACTGTAGGCTGGGACGGACACATCGCTCAGGAGCTACCCTTCTCTGCCAACAGAAAGGAGGTGCACTGCATGGGCAGTTGACCAGTAGTGGTCAACATCTGGCTCTACTTGGGGACACGTTGCTGCACTGGTAGGAATGTGAGAATCCAGAATCTGCATCCATACAACACACAAATAAAAATAAGTAGCGTCCATTCCAAAATCATCATATACATTAAGCACAGGAAAGATAGAAGCTCTTCATTTATTGACGAACAAATAATATGAAAAGTAAATCTAATCCTAAAAACAGAAATGAAATGCTGAAAAGACAAGGAGTAGGGATAGAAATACAATACAAAAGATGCCCCATGGCATCAGATATCATCTCTGAAGAACATCTTGAGCATTTGGCCGTTCGCTGGTAGATGAAGTGGTTCACCATCCAATCTGCTCAAGTAGAATGAGTTTGGCCCAGCTATATCTCTAATGATGTATGGTCCCAGCCACAAGCTGTCAAAATTCTTATGTTTTCCCGGTTTTTTCATTCTTGCGATCCCAAAGTAAAACCATAAAGCCAAAATAATTCGCCCCTTCTCATCATAAGGAAATCCAACATGGATTGGTTTTCCATAAATATCTTCTGCATTTTCATTATCATTCTCAAAAAGATACACACGATCACATGCCCCGGCAATGCACTGTGGTTGGGTGTAAGTGCATCCTAGTTGAGAACTCTTTGTATCAAGACTCAGTGAAGGGTCCAGCAGCCTTTCCGTGACATAGGAAAAATTCTCCCAAGGTGTCATTGAGCTGGTATTTTGATCTTTACCATCTTTGCACAAATCACACTGGCATGGATTCATTGCATCTTTATCCATCACACAGGGTATTGGCACTGCTTCTTTGCCAAAGCTCACGTTATTAAGTAATATGATAGTTTTTCTTTGGTGACCCTTTTTTCTGTCAGATGAATTGAGCACCAAGTGGGTCTCTATATTTTCCCATGCCTCCTTGATATCAGTGTTTTTCGCATCCCCCTCAAGATCATTCACCTGTAGTGTAAGAGAATCAAAGCATAATTTAGGAAGAGGCATCAGCAGAATAGAAGGTTTGGGATCAGCCTTGGGTTTGCACCTTTTGGGACAAATATAACTTTCCCTGTGCCACTCTACTCTGATATTTTCCTCACTACAAAGCTTCACAGCCTTTAGAATTGTTTCCGGATTAGCATCACTCGAATGGAAATTGCAATTATTCATAGAATTGTTAAGCCTCTGTTGCTTCTTGTCAAACTGTTCGCAGGATACCGGGACTTCCGACTGCTCTTTCTGCATGATGGCATGTATGTTTTCACACTTTTCTGTGCAATTTTCAGAAGGCAAACCATTCATCTGGCACTGAGATATCTCTTTAGATCGAGAACCAGAATCAAACTCAGCAGTATCAAATTGATTAGGTAGATCAATTTCGTGCTCTCTGGCAGTCAGAATAGGTTTATCTAGATGACAGTTCATGTGCTCTTCCACGTGATATGTAGTGTTGCTTTCTCCCTGAGTTCCTGGTTTTCTACGAGCTTTGAACTTGCCAGTTCCTTCCATTCTTTCATGTGGATGAACATCTAATCCAGTGGAGTTGTGCAAGTCAGTTATTGATTGGCTTGAGCTGAAATGCATAAGTTTTCTGGCATGCTCATCATTACATGCTCTATTATTGTCTGAATATCTGTCATCTGCATTGTTCCAGTTTGCTGATTTTCTAATTTGTGAGTTACTTCCACTGTCAGTTGTGGATGGTATCCTTCTGTATAAATTCAAGATTTTTTCTGAAAGTTTACCATACACCAAATTGACCTCCCCCTTCTTACACTCAAAGTTTAGCTGTGACTTTGCAAGTTCAAGTGAGGCCTCGATATCCATCTCATATTTCAAGGAACTGGCCGCTACCAAACACGTGCATATCTCAATAGCTTGTGCCAAGCTTCTCTGTTTAATGAAAAGCTGATAATTGTTGATCACATAGACAAGTGACTCCTCCACCACTTTTGTAACTCCTTCCGGTAAATGCAATACATGGCACAATTGTACAATCTCTGACTTCATTCTGATATAAAGATTTTGTTGTGTAGATTTTAATGCTTCATTATCCTCGCTTTTCTTTCTGGCAATTACAGCTGCATGTTTGTATCTTACCGCTGTTTGAGACATTCTAAAGTTTGGCTTGTTAATCCTCCACTTTGATTTGAAAAGCTCATTCCTTTGATTGAGATGGGGCTTGAGTGTAGATCTGGAATACAGATGGGTAGATCGATGATGACGTCCAAGATCTGGGAGAAGACTAAACTTCATCCCACAGAATCTACATGAAAATTTTTTCAGTGTGTCACGAATAAAAGTCCTCACTTCACCTTTGCCTATATCCTCACCATGAATAGACATACTAATGTGATTTCTTTCCATTTTATGCTTAGGATCGAACTTCCAACCTGATTCTTGCTTGGAATTACCTAACTTCAGAGGTTCATCTTGCTTGTCTTGCTCAGTCTTGAAAGGCATTGTTGATTCTGCACTGTTAACCTGCTCTTTAGCACCAAAGGAATTGTTGAGTTGCTCAGGGTGAGTGAGTAACACATGCTGCAACAGCTGATCACAATTCACAATGATAAAACGACTGTCACAGGATATACAAAAATACTTTGTACATTTCTCAAGAGGAATTCCACCGTGGTGCACCTTCACATGCCTCTCAAGACCTCTTTTGTAGGTAAATGAACTGCTACAATTGAGATAAGCATATCCTTTAAAATGATGTTCAGCTGCCTTCTTATGAATGGTGAGACAATGGGGACCGAGGGTTTGTAAATCAGAAAACTGCCCACCACAACCTTTGCACCCTTGGTGTTGAATTTCAATAGAAGAAGAATAATGAACAGCATCACAATCCTCCATCCAATCCACAGGGCTGTGCTCAGCTGTGCCATTGTTCATTGCTGCAACAGAACCAAGGGTTTTATGTGTGTCATCAGTCTCATGAACATCATCAATTGATGGAATACTTGCTGTAACATTCCCTTCTATTGGCTGAAAACTGAAATATGCTGCCATTTTCTCTTTTTCAGCTGTTATTTCCATTAATAATGCTTCTGCATCTTTCATATTTTTTGACAGCTTGTCATCAATGCAATCCAAACCTCTGTTCTCGAAATCTGAATCATAGTTACCTCCTCCTGACTGGCACATATTCATGTATTTATGTAAGAGATCCTTAGGCTGGCACGTTGCTTCAGAGCTTGTAGTTTTGAAAATTTCATTCAACATTGATGCAGTATATCTATGACGAAACCCCAGTGAGTTTGGTAAATGCTTTTCATAATAAGATGAACCTTGTTTTGCCCTGCGTGTGCATTGGCCACCATGATTGCAGCAACTTCCAATACAACGCAAACAATTTGTACTCCTATATGAGACTTTAGAAGCAGCCCTTTCTGGCAGCGAAGAACCATGCAATCGATTCCTTTCAACTAGATAATTTTCATCATGCAATTTCTGGGACACACCTCCTGAAACTCTTTCCAGGTCTGAAATGGGCAGAAAACTTTGTTCATTTTGACTTCCTTTGTGATGAAAGTTTGCAGAAGTTGCTTCCTTCTCAGATGACTGTCTCTCAACAGACCCTCTTGCCCTCTTTGGGTTACTTCCTAAACTACTGGAACTTGGGTTTCCATCACAGCTGTCCAAACTATGGCTGTCCCGAAGCATATGTTTCAAACAAAAAGATGCTCCATTACGGGTTCGGTGGGTACACCTCCTTCCATATTTGGTCATTCCCTGACATATCGAAAATTTCAGTTCTGCATGCATGTTTGCTGATGAAGACCCAACCTGATTAACTCTAGGAACATTATCTGGAGTACAAAAACTTAAATGCTTCCAACAATAAAGTCCTCCATTGATTGCCCTAATCTTATCATCGGGAGGAATTATGAAATTGGACATGATAGAGTGTTTCCCGATGTCAGATTGTTCTCTAATTATTTCGTTATGAGGCCTCTTAGGATCTTCAACATGAAATTTCCTCTCGGGCTCTCTATTTAGCCTAATAAAACCATCACCGCTAGGAGAAGGAATCATAGCATATGACCAATTCATTTGAATGCTTCCTCCTAGATCAGAGGCCCACTTTCTAGATAACAACATACCCCAAGCATCAGGTACATCAACAACAACAATATCCATAACAACCATGATGTCTGGGTAAACTGAAAGATGAACTTGTAAATCCTTGATTAAACCATGTACTTCGATTTTCTTGGAATCCATGGCACATATATTATAGTAGGGTCTGGAAACTCTTAAATTAAGCTGTTCCATGACCCTTTTAGTCATAACGCAAGCAGATGCGCCTGAATCCAACATGCAGTTATTCAATTTATACCCATTGACCAATAAGGTGATAAAGAAGGGTTGATGGTCTTTGTTATCAGCATCTACGCTTTGCAGATAAATAGGAGCATCATGATAATCAACCTCGCGAATCTTCTGTTGAGAAGCGTTGTCTTGAGGACCCTGAATTGCTTTTAGTAACTTGTCTTTTTGGGAAGGGATCTTAGCGATCTCAGATACAGGAACCCAGATTTTAGCATTATTAAACCAACTTCCCAAATCGACATCTATTCCAGAGTTTATGCCAGGGTTTAGAGTTTGAGAGGGAATTTGATTCCCGCTCTGATCTCTATCCTTTCTCTGGTATGTTAAACCCTTATCTCTAGCAATTTCTAAAATTTTCTCAGGAGAGGGTTTCTCACCATATAACCTGGCCAAAATGTCATCTTCCTTCTCAAGGTTATTTATACCTAAAGCAGATGAAGGATTCATAATATCATAGCTCCTTTCCTTAACCTCTATCCAATCATTCATGGGCAAAGGAAACTTGCTCCCTACTATGTTTATTTGCTCACCTGTCCCAAACATTCCATTATCGAAAAGTCTTCTGATACTGAGACAAGAGGATTCTTCGTGAAAATCATCACAAGCACGACAGTAAGGAGGAGCATTATCCACCAGATTGGTAAGCGGATTAGGGGGCCTTTGCTCACTAGATTGACCCTTTCTTTGCCAGTTACTATTTCTGTTATTATTATTTCGAGGCTGAAAATTTTGCGGTTGCGCTCTTTCCATTTGAATTAACCTATTCTGCAAAGTGTTTATCTCCTTATTATGATTGATTTCCATAGTTTCAATTTTTTGAAGCAATTTAAGAACAAGCTCACTTTCTGGCTCCTGGGCTGCTTTTCCCTTAGGTTCCTTTAGTTTCGTAGCAGCCCTATCAAAACCTGGGATTTCAGACTTCCCAGAAGCTGCCTTGTCCTTCTCAAGTTCTACAGCTAAGGTTTGGCAAGCTCGATAATCAGTAAGTTTAGCACGCCTTAACTCATAAGATGGCTCAGGACCAAAGGCATCAATATAAAAATCTTGGAGAGTTTTATCTGAAGGTTTATAGTCTTGAGGTAATTCTCTAATAATACCATTAAACCTTCTATTAAATTCCTCAACAGTTTCGTCTTCTCTCTTTCTCATCAGAGTAAGAGCTCTTACAAGATGTCGTCCCTCTCTCTTATCTCCATATTTTTCTCTAAATGAATTAATGATTGATTGTAAAGAGTCAAAAGAATTAGGAGGTTTTTCTGTAAACCAGTCATGAGCATCACCTCCTAGAGTCAAGATAAAAAGGGTCATCCTGACATCTTCATGATCAAAATCAGGAGATCTAGCATACTTAGCCATCCATATGTTGAAATCTCGCAAATGGGAATTAACCGTAATGGCATTATCTCCATGAAAGCTAGGCAATTTGTCTATCCCAACAGATGGAATATCATTGGGGGCTCCAGGAATGTTAGAGAAATCACAAGGGCCCAACAGACTCATGGTGTTGCGCCTAACTTGACCCCTAAAGAGCAGATGAACGTCAGAAAGGGCTTCTTGTCCAAGATTTGTAAGGAGTGCACGAAAAGCGAGTTTGTGTGATCGCACCCTGTAAACCTTTTCAGGATCCGGAGTGGGGTTGCACAGACTGCCTGGATGTCTTCTAGTGTACACTCTTGCAGGAAGTGGAGTCGCCACTTGAACCAGAAGCTAAGCACAGAAAAGCTTGAAAAACAAGGACCAAGGACAGAAAAACTCTATCCCCGGCAACGGCGCCAAAAAATGTTGTCGCGCAAACTGACACGACAACGCTCAGACCGGGGGTTGTCACTCTGATCCCCGGTCTCTCCGTTTAAGCCTGTCTCCCACGGCTAAGGGGGGTAGACCCTGAGGAAAGATGAAGGCCAACTGCCACAACAGTTGGGCCGGGAGAAGAGATGCACTAAAATGGTTTTATTGATTTGATAGACCAGTGCCTAAATGAGTACTTTCTAGGTGATATAAGAGCGTAAATCATAAACAGCAATCACCATTCATCAAATGATCGGAACAAAGCTTTAAATATCCAGCCAAAATAAGAGAAATAATTTCGCTTCAAACAACAGGGAAACCAGATATCTAAAATGGATTCGGATCTCAGCGTGAAAGATATGCAATGATAAACGACTGAATGCGGTAAAAGCAATTCTCCACACACAAAAAAGAAATTTTTATGCTTTTCGATTTTTTTTTTAATTTTTTTTTATTTTTGATTTTTGATTTTTTTTAATTTTTTTTTTTTTTTAAATTTATTATTTTTATTCATTTTTTAAATTTTTAATTCAATTTAAGATGGATCATCAAACTAAGCCGTTGGAAACATCACCTAGGACCTAGGACCTAGGACTCATGAGGGGATTTACAACATTTTCAACCCTCAAGACACATTTCATCATGATTTTTACAATTTACATCTCAAAGGGATGAATCCACTTAATACAGACCCTCATAGAACACCCAGTTCTGCGACACAGCTATAATCTAGCAGATTAACATGCTAGGATTCTCCTAAAGTCCTAATAACAAAATGCATCCCGGCTTTGGGGTCGGGTTTGAAGGAAAACTCTGCCGATCCATGGATCGGTGAGACTAAAAACCTCCCGGGACGCAGATCATCATTAGAAAGTTAGGTCCACCTAGGCAATTTTACATACATGACTCTGATTTGCTTAGATTATTTACAACTCATACACGCAGACTGGGTTTACAACAAAAATGATCAAGCTGCTGATGACTGTAGGCTGGGACGGACACATCGCTCAGGAGCTACCCTTCTCTGCCAACAGAAAGGAGGTGCACTGCATGGGCAGTTGACCAGTAGTGGTCAACAGGGTGTTAAGCCACGGATCAAGTGTCAGTAATACCGAGGAGAGAATGAACCGTCGGATCACTACATATCGTGACCGTCGGATTGTAAGTTACAAAATGTACATAGTAAAGAAACACACTTTACCTAACTCTATACTAGACCAAGTTATACTTAACTATTTCCTATGTGTCGGAATATCCTAACATCCCCCCTTAAGAACAACTTGGGATAGGATTGAAGGATTTACAAATATGACACAATAGGAGAAGGAAGGAGGCACTAGAGCCTATCCCCCCTTAGTGACAACTTCCTGAACTCCAAATATAAATCGAAGTTTAGTAAACTTCGCCTCTGTGAGAGCCTTCGTAAAGATGTCTGCAACTTGATCATCTGTTGAACAATATTGCACTTCAAGAAGATGGTCGTGAATGAGCTTTCTGATGAAGTGCATGTGCAGCTCAATGTGTTTGCTGCGCTGATGTTGGACTGGATCTTTGCATAGTTGAATGGCACTTTGATTATCACACCAAAGTGTAGTCGGATGCTGCTACTGAAAGCGAAATTCTG
The DNA here is from genome assembly GCA_031772625.1 of Pinus tabuliformis. Lineage (NCBI taxonomy): Eukaryota > Viridiplantae > Streptophyta > Pinopsida > Pinales > Pinaceae > Pinus > Pinus tabuliformis. The sequence goes on along the minus strand of CM062809.1, from coordinate 543,506,799 downwards.
ACAGGATCTGACGAAGCCACAAGGCTTCCTTACTGGCTTCTACGGCACCACGATACTCTGCTTCTGTTGAAGAAAGAGAAATGGCACCTTGTTTCTTGCAAGCCCATGTAATAGGTCCTGAACCAAGAGTGAACACATAACCTGCAGTAGACTTCCGATCATCAGGGTCACCAGCCCAATCGAAATCAGTGAAACCAACCAATAGAGGAGCTGCTTCGGCACTGTAATGAATTCCAAACTGAACTGTACCTCGAACATAACGAAGTATTCTTTTAGCTGCTTTCCAATGACTTTCATGTGGATTTTGCATAAACCGAGCAACAAGGCCAACGACAAAGGAAAGGTCAGGACGAGTATGGGTTAGATACAAAAGTTTTCCTACAAGTTGACGGTATAAGGTAGCATCAACTTCAGGAGAAGTACAAGTGACTGAAAGTTTGACTCCAGACTAAAAGGGAGAAGGGGCTGGCTTACAGTCTTCCATGTGAAAATGGCGTAGAATATCACAGGCATACTTGGACTGGGAAAGGGAAATACCTTCCTTGGATTGCAAGACTTGAAGACCAAGAAAATAATGTAACTGTCCTAAGTCTGTCATTTCAAACTTCCTTTTAAGGCTAGACTTGACATGGTTTATAAGGTTGGGATCACTACCAGTCAGGATAAGATCATCAACATAAAGAACAAGAATAATAAGAGACTTGCCCACTTTCTTGGTGTAGACAGTATTGTCAGAATGACACCTAGAAAAGCCATTTTCTAAAAGAAAGTTATCCATTTTGGCATACCAAGCTCGAGGAGCTTGCTTGAGACCATAAAGGGATTTCTTAAGCCGACATACAAGGCTAGAATCTGTTTGTATAAAGCCAATAGGTTGTTCCATATAGATTTCTTCATGCAAGTCCCCATGCAAGAAGGCAGATTTAACATCCATCTGATGGACTTCCCGTTTGAAAGAGGCAACAAGGGAAAGAACAAGGCGGATAGAGTTCATTTTGGCAACAGGGGAGAAGGTTTCAGTGTAGTCAATGCCTTCAACTTGTGAAAAACCCTTAGCAACAAGACGAGCTTTATGTTTATCAACTTTCCCATCTGGTCCATACTTGGTTCTATAAACCCATTTGCATCTAACAAGTTTTCGTCCCTTTGGTAGAGGAACAAGATCCCATGTATCATTTGCCAATAATGAATGATATTCTTCATTCATAGCTGCTTCCCAATCTGGATGGCCTGAAGCTTCTGCAAAGGTGTCAGGATCATAATTCACTGAAGCTTGAGCCAGTAAAGAAGAGGCTCTATCAAACTGAGAACGTGTACGTCGCTGATCTGTAGGATCACCGGCAAGATCACCTGCTACATCCCGAGTAGCACGGACCCATTTTGGAAGCTGAGGAGCTGAAGGAGGATCTTGAGAAGGTGGGGGAGGATTTTCATCCTTGCTTTCATCATCTGAAGAAGAAATATTTTCAAAAGTAGAAGAGATAGGGAGAGGTGGCACATCCACCGAACTAGGCTCGTAGGCCGATATATTTTCAGCAAACTTTACATCTCTTCTAATGATAACATTTTTGGACTTAAGTGGAATAAGTCTATATCCTTTGACATCTTCAGAATATCCAACAAAAATACATTTTTCACTCTTAGATTCTAAAGCTTTATGTTTCTCATATGGAATATGGGCCCATGCTTCACTTCCAAAAACACGAAAGTGACTTACATCTGGTTTAATTGAGCTCCATGCTTCTTCTGGAATGATATTCTTTAAAACCTTAGTAGGAGTGCGATTTATTATGCAATTCGCACAGTTAATTGCTTCTGCCAATAATTAAGACTAAGTCCTTTAGATTGAAGCATACAATTAGCCATTTCCTTTAAGGTGCGATTCTTCCTTTCAGCGACACCATTTTGTTGTGGAGTATATGGAACAGTATGTTGCATTTGAATTCCATTCTCAGTGAAAAAGTTGATGGATTTGTTGTTAACATATTCTCCGCCATTATCATATCTTAGCTTAAGAATTTGATGTCCAGATTGTTTTTCAACAAAGGCCTTAAAGGCCAAGAACATGTTAAATACTTCACTCTTGAGTTTTAAGAAGTATACCCAAGTGCGTCTGGAGAAATCATCGATGAAAGTTAAGAAATACTTGTAGCCAGAGAATGAAACAACTGGAAGTGGACCACATAAATCACTATGCACAAGCTGTAAAGGGGCTGAAGCGTGCCAAGAGGCACGTTTTTCAAAACTGTCCCGATGATGTTTTCCGAGTACACATCCGGAACAAACACCATCTCTGCAAGATACCATTGGAAGACCTGTCACCATATTTTCTTTACATAGATTCTGAAGAGAGCGATAGTTTAAGTGACCAAATCACTCATGCCAAAGTTTGCTCACTTCATCATTATGAGCAACAAATACCGAGGGAAGATTTGATGACCCAAAGTTGTGAAACTTATACAACCTTGTAGAATCATGAGCAATGCCAGTAGCTAAAATCTGTCTAGGATCTCTTAGGTCCTTAATTACAACATTGTGAGGTGAAAATTCAACGATTTTACCTTCACCTGAATGAGTTATCTGATATACAGATAGAAGGTTGCAGGATAAGGTTGGAACACATAATACATCATTATATTGACCATTGTCTATATGAACAGTTCCAGTCCCTACAACACTAAGAGATCTATCATCACCAACATATATATTTTTCGTGTTACAATCATTTAAAGAAGAAAACATGGCTTTGTTTTTGGCCATGTGATAAGAAGCTCCAGAATCAATGAGCCACTCATGAGAATGAGAAGAAGAAGATACATTTAGTGCATAGCCAGACCGAGATGCTTGACAACCACATGCAGAAAGTGCTATCCCTGAAGATGAAGTTGAAGTTGAAGTTGAAGAGTGCTCCAAATGGATGTTATGCTTCTTCATTGCTGCTTCCAAGGCTTCCATCTTCTTAAAGCATTTGGATTCTAAGTGGCCATCTCGATTACAAAAGTTGCAATGTCTATCAGTCTTCTTCCCTTTGTTTTTATTTGTCTTATCATTTTGTTGAAATGATTTTTCATTTTGAGGCTGAAATTGCTTAGGACCCTTGTTTGGTTTAGGACCATTCCTTTTAGGATACAACTTCTTAGAATTCTTTGAATTTGGTTGCTGCTGGGCGGCTAACGCTTTCTTAGAAGAGTTTCCAAGATGAAGAAGACCAAGGTGTAAGAGTTTTTCTTGTTCTCTTATTAAAGAATCACAAAAGGAATCAAAGGAAGGGGACTTGTAGGCTTGTCCTTGAGAAATGAAGGCTTCTCTTGTAGAATGGAAGGTGGAAACAAACACAGAATAGGCTGGTCCCAACTTAGTAAGAATGGAATAGATAAGGTTACTATCTTCTTTCTTAACCTTAAAACCTTCCAAGAGAAGTCTAAGGGTTTTGAACTTGGACAAAAAATCTTCAATGCAAGAAAAATTATTGGGGTCCAATGTAAGCAACTCATTTTCGAGTTGATGGGCTTTAAGTTCATTTTTAATTCCAAAAACTTAAGTGATTTGTTTCATTGCTTCCTCAGGAGTATCAAGTTCTGCAATATGAAATCTAAGATCTGGAGAAATAAACATCCCTATCAACCCACGTGCTTGATCTTGCCTATTTTCCCATTTAGTTGCCTTATCTTCATCTTTCGGTTTGGTTTCTTGGCCTGAGGCTATTCTGTAGAGACCTTTACTTCTAAGTAAATCCACAATGTAGGACCACCATTGGAAGTAGTTGGTGCTATCAAGAATAACTTGGCATGGACTTTCCATTTTAATAGAAACTGAAGCTATAGATGCTGAAACTAAGTGTTCCAATGGAAAGATCTCGAAAAATTAGGCTGGTTCAAAAAAAACGGCTCTGAAAACGGCTTCCGGATGAAGAAGTTATGGCTTTTTGAAGAAAAGTTGATGAAAATACCGACGAAGTGCGGGAATGTGCGGAAATGAAAAATCCACCCCCACAAAAAGGAGACTTGAACTCAAGACCTCTACTCTCATAAATTATCTTTGGACCAAGTGAGCTAAACTAAAATTTTGAGAGAGAGAGCGGGGGGAGGGGGGCACTGAAGCTTTGGGTTGCGTGCTTGCTTGAGAAAGCTCTTTTTCCCTACAAAACAAAAAACACAAAACCCAACACGGACATACAAAAAAAATGAACCTTACGGCTCGAAGTTAGCTTTAGCCGGAAACTAAATATTTTCCTCAATGTTTCTGATTTTCCGAGATCACACTAAGGCGCAGCGGAAAAGAGCATACGCATGAGAAAAATCATTCCTTTCTGTTTCTGATTTGCCCAGATCGCACAGAGTCGCGGGGCAAAGAGCATACGCAGAAATGAAAGGTATAGATCCGGTAATTAAAAAAACAAAAAAGCTAAATAAACCGAAACCGAAATAAACAGAGAGAAAATAACTGTAAACTGTAAATAAACATTGTATACCTCCAGATCTTAAAAATGACGTAGCTAGGGCTACCGGAAACCTTTTCGCGTGAAACGAAAGGGGTTCCTCACTGGAACAGATGCTCCTAACACAATAGAGCAGTCCTCTCGGCCCGAAAGTAGTCAGAAACAGTAGATCTAGGAAACGACAGTCGGATGAAGTTCTACCGGCTTCAGATTTGGATCACCAACGGACGCGGCCCTCAAATAGCTCCGATACCATGTAGGAATTTACAGGGTAAGTTCCTCAGACATAACACCAAAGGACACCGCTCACAAACAGATCACAGATCAATACACTAGTATTTTGACGTGGTTAAAACCCTCAAAGAGGGAAACAATCCACGGCCTGAGCCAACGCAGCCACTTCAGGCAATTTATTAATAAAAGAATGAAATTTTACATAAGCTTCTCTCATGAACAGTTAACCTACAAATGACCCTCTATGCTCTTTAAATAGAGATCATGGACCAACCGGGTGTTAAGCCCACGGATCAAGTGCCGGTAATACCGAGGAGAGAATGAACCGTCGGATCACTACATACCGTGACCGTCGGATTGTAAGTTACAAAATGTACATAGTAAAGAAACACACTTTACCTAACTCTATACTAGACCAAGTTATACTTAACTATTTCCTATGTGTTGGAATATCCTAACAATGTTGCGATGAACTGTCCAGCGAAATATCCACGGTAGTTTACAAACCATTCTACCATATTTTAAGGCTTGGATCACGCAGTTTCATCAAAATTGGGTGGTGTTCACTAATGTCCCTAGAGGATTGAGGTAGAGGCAAAGGCTAGACAAGAGGCAAAGAATGAATAATGATACTAATGTTGAGGATCTTGGTATACGCGATGGTGGAACATTGCTTCTCAAGGAGTAATGGAGCATGCACGGTGGTGATACCCCATAGCTACAACATTTGGCAACATGGTTGCTTTCACAATTAGTGAACATTCCTTCTGAAGAGAGGTATTTAGCAACTAGCTCAATTTATTGTTTGGAGTGACTGGACCTTTCAGTCTTCATACTTTAGTGCACAAATGGCCTATTTTGTAAACATAACTATTTGGTCATGTTATTGTTCATAGTTGCTAGATAACCTATTTCATTCCATAAGTTAATGGACTAATTTCTTTTTTGTGGCTTAAAAATTTGTATGTTTGTTTGTAATTGCTAGAATCTAGATTCTAGATGGTCAATGCTTGAATGATTAATCATTAATGTACTACGAATGTCATTTCTACCTTCACTAATGTACAAATATGCATGTTTTCATATATTATGCAACTAATTTGGCTGCATGTTTTTTTATAATATATATATATATATTCCCCATTTGGACCTTTTGGGATGAACTCAATGAGTCTGCATCTATAAAGTTTGTCATAATAAAATCCCCAAAGGATTGACAACATATCTAAAATGGATTTTGCCTGATAAAAAACCATAAGCTATAACATTTTGTAAAATTCAAATTGAATCATGTCCATCCCTAAAGATTTCCCATTAGTCATGCCCTATATAAGATTGGACAACTCGTCTTAGTGTAAATGATTAAAAGGAGGCTTCTCTCAAATTCAGAGACTATAAAAAGTACAACCTTTCTAATTAATGCCTTGGTTAATCACTTGTTATTTTAATAGTTAGTGCAAACATCTCCCGTTCTTTTCGATTCTGTCATCTCACCTTGATAGCAGACATAATTTATTATCCATGCTTTCTTTGTAAATATTCAAAATGAAATATTGTAGGTTCCTCAACATCCTTGGCACAATTAATCATGGCTTTGGTCTTCACTCCCTACTTCTATTCTTTTCAAACACTCTAAGTTGTTCAAGCTCCCCAACTTGTTATTTCTTGACTGTGTTGAAAAGGTCAGCCTTCAAGGCTCAATGTCTAATAGTGATGTGTGGCTTCCTAAGGTTTCTCTCTTTCACTTGACAAGTATGTGCTACTATCTTACCCCAACCTCTCAATGGCCTTTAGTGAAAGATAGTAGATACCTCTAGATTTGAACTTGTCCTTCTTCGCTATTGGTCTTAAGACTTGACCCATTCCCCTATTTCAATAATGTTAAAATTTAGACCATTTTTCAATTTGCTTGTGTGATCCTTGTTCAAAGGCCATGCTAATCTTCTCTCTATTGTTCCAAATTTAGTTGATGTCCACATATGCATAGGTTCAACAGAAATTCTGATGTTAAAGCATGGCTATAACCAGACTTAATCCCACATTTTTAGCTTCTTTTGAGTGTGTTTGGTGGCGTTGGCCATTGAAGACCACTAAAGAGATCGCAATGGCAGTTTCGTAGCTTTTTTCTGCTATATCCTAATATTTTGTGGTGGTTTGGTTCAACTTTTCATTCCTATACCCTGACTTAACCCCACATTTTTTGCTTCTTTTGTATGCATTTGGCTAACCTTGGCCATTGTAGGCCACTAAGGACATGACAGAGAAAGTTTTGAGGTAATTTTTTCCATGTACTCTTATTTTATAGTGGTGCGGTTCATCCTTTCATCCCTACACAACTTCTCTTTTACCAGTTTCCAGCCAATTATCGGATCCACCTATTTGGACTCTCTGGCATATTCTCCTCCAACTTAATCTTAATCTTGCCCTATATACATTGACTCAACGTTGCCTCCATTCAACAAAAAATTATGGACAAGGAAAAACAACTACAGAGATAAAGATGGCTTTGGGATTCTTGATCATGCTGGATCAGATTCTCAAAGATACCCCATTGGAGTCTAAATATTTTCAGATGCTGATAGTATCAAGAAAGTACAAAATCTCGTTCTCTTGGTTCATAATGATTCAACGAGCATTTGGATGCCTCTTGATAAACTGAAGGAGAATAAATGGCAAGTTAACCTGCCGAATGACCTTTCTCAGTAATTACAGGCACCGCAAGAATTTTACAGTCTTTCACAAGGAGCAATGCAATCAAAATTTTAATGAATTTCTACCAATAAATTATTTTAGTTCTTTTAGTTGTCATTCTATATGCAAGTGAATTACTCAAATTGGGCTTATTCCATGAGTATATCAAAAGCACTATATGACTAAAATCCTCTGCTTCCTTAGTTAACAATTGGTTCTGGTTTCTCATGCGTTTACCGGATGTCAAACGTTTCTCACAGCAATGCCATCCCTCCAGATGACGGAGAATTGAAAACATATACCTTATTATGACAAGACTGTCTTCCAAACACATTAAAAGAGGGAAAACAAACACAGATCATAATGACCAAAGGGTAAGAATGCCAGGGCCTGAAAGTGACATCGAACAAATAACATTGAGGATCCAAATCCTGCATAAAACAACATAATGCCGATGTAATGGACCTATGGGCACTATGGGTTTGGCATTGACTTTGAGCTGGCGAAGTTCAGGGCTCAAACTAAGTTCGTGATTATTAGGCACCCATGTTTAGTTATGGCTTGGAGGACTGCACCGGCCAGGACATGATGTGTTAGACCCTATGCAAACCCAATTTACCATCTACTCTAACATAACGCAGGAGTTCATCAGCGGAAGGATTTATTGCACACGAGGAGCTTCAAAAGGTGACAGAGGGACTAGGTTCCAACATGGCCTTTAGAATTAAGGCATCTGATGTTAGTGTAAGTAAATAAAGTAACTCCCGTGGACTTTCAACCAATTTGCAATTGCAAACCTGCTGAGCAATGGGGTTGAGTATTGACCCAGTTGGTATATAAACATGACAACAGTGCATCAGAACAGGTTTGATTTCATCAAGCCTCTTCAATATAAAGACAAACCAATTGTCCAATTACCCATAAAACAAAACAGTAGTCCCCAAAGACAACCAAATCAAAATAAAATTATGCAGTTGATCTCGACTCTTTGGATGCAACACAGATGCAGATGAAAAGTTCTTCTTCAAGGTATTAATGATAACCATGATACAAAAAAGTGGTGAAGCACTGAGATAGGATCGACTTGACAGATAGCGTATTGCATGACAAATAAAATGAATGATTGAGAATTTTCTTTTTTCAGTAAGAATGATTGAGAGTCTTACCAGAGATGTAAGATGAAAAGCAAGGCCAGAGGCAAATTTCTACCCAAAACAGAGTATAGTGCGCCCAACCAAATGAAATAACATTGTCGTCGGATAGAAAACTACTGCATTGAAGCAGACGCAGCACGAATCTGTGCTTGTCATAATAGCGTAGGCAAAGCATAGGCATATTCCTCCTCATTTCCTACCAAAGAGCACAGCATGCTTGGTTTGCCAACCTCCGTTTAGTTTTTGTTTTTCTCTGTTACTTTTGCTTTACCGCGTGCCTATAAAATTGTACATTAACAAAGCCCTTTTTTGTCTTTTTACGACGGGAGATACATTCCTCACAGAGTGTGAATCGAGCATTTTACAATAGGCGAGACACCTGCTGACAAAATTTGTCTTTCAAATCGAATATTAGTGAAGGAATATTAGAACTTTGCTTTACCATCAAATCAAGATTTAGTCTACAAAATGATTAAATGGTTACTTCGGTCTTACATCGCACTTTATTAAAAAAAATTAACAAGATAATGGAAGACGTGATAGCATGTCAATGATGGTTGGTGATTCAATCCTCCACTATTTTTATTATTTAAAAATAAGGTACATGTGAGGAGAAGGTTTGGTGTGATGAGAAGGTGATGTTTACGTTCTTTTTTAATATTAAGAATTGAAGAAGATGCAATTATCCATTACTTTATATATTTAGATGTTTAAATAATCAACATTAAGTTTTTTTTTATCGATTAATTTTTTTTAATTTATATTATTATGGTATATTTAGTTGCGTTAAAATGGGTTTATAAATCAATTCTTTTTATCGATTAATTTTTTTTTATTTATATTAGGATGGTATATTTAGTTGCGTTAAGATGTGTTTATAAATTAATTTTTCATAATAGATTAGTTTGTTTGTGTGAGGTTTAGTTTTATTAGGCCATTGATTCGAATCTCGTGGAGAGGGGTTGAGGGTGACAACCACTTGTAAGGGAATAAAAATTGCCCCAAAGGGTGTTAGGGGTCAATCGAGCCTTGCATAATCTTGGTGATAATCTCTCGTGGGTATATTGTTCTGCCATCCAACATTAGGGTTGGCCTTGGATTAGGATCAGCCTAGCTGACAATTAATAATAGTAATAAATAAAGTTCTCAAGAAAAAAAAAAAATTATCCTACTTGTATTCCTCCGAACTTTGCAAAAAAATATATTTTGTCCTTTTAGACATGTTAGACACTTAATATGTTTGGTTGTGGTGAAGAAGACATCAAGAGTCCAAGAGGCCTTGGAAAATGAATCCAACAGTCAACATGATGTATTTAAATGTGGTTTATATTAATGGAAAAGAAATTCATGTTTATCCTCCAATTCTTACATTTGCAGTCCAATAATGGTATCATAGTAGGCCTCACGCAAAAGCTCGTCATATATGTCATATTCTTTGCAGGTCTTACCTTTTTGTCATATTCTTTGCAAGTCTAACCTCTGAGATATGCCATTACCTTATCCAAGTCTCCATTTTTCCATAGCCTTTTCTCTGACTATGTGTGAGAAACCCAATCAAACATGTGCTCTCTCTTATGTTCGAAATCCTAACCCTTAACCCCTCTCTCTGCATGAATTAAGATGTACACAGTAAGGGATGTTCATAATCTTATCCTATGCTCATTTATGTAGCATGAGAAGTTTTTGGCTTGACCTTTGATTCCCTCTTTTATTGACCTCTTCATATTTGCAACCTGGCATGACATTGTGACTTTGTTCACATATGAGCCAAGATCTCACCTCATGTGGCAGTGTAATAGACTTTCTCCAATGATCAAATATACATCTTGTCCAAAGAGATTAGATTTGCAACCTCTTACGCCCTTTCTCTCCATGGCCACGATGCTTGGGCACTTTAGCTTAATTGTTGAACAACGATGGTGAAGGTGGCATCATTGGAGACAGTTTGCTACTCGAACTTGCACTCTGTTATCATTATATCTTTAAAGGGATCACCATTAGTGTTTCAAGAACAAAGGATGATGTGTGGAGAGTAGATTTGTGGATGATGTGTTTACATAAGATATTTGTTGCAATAGAAATCGGCATAGCCCTCTTGCACATAATTCCTTACAAGCCCTTTCTCTCATGTGTAGCATACACTTTCCCCTATTTGATGTAGAGCCCCATTGGAGTTGCCATTGGGATACATATCGATGCCACTACACAAGGTAATGTGGTGGACTAGATTTATGTAATCTAAATGGGTTTTTTCTTGTTTTGTTTATGTTGCCATTAACCATCCTTTATTGAAAGGAATAATACACAATTAGCAAAATGAGCGCTCAGAAAACTTGTACTAGAGCATTTTATTTTAATGCTCACAAGAAAATGGGTGTTGTGTGTCTATGAGATAAAGGGCCTAAACTACTTTTGTTGTCCCTTGGAGCAGTCTATTTAGGTAGGAAATATCAGAGTATGGAGTATTTATGTTGTGTTTTTTATAAATAGTGCTAAGCAACCATGCTAACCGAGGTAAACATGAGACGAGAGGCTACTATGATCAGATTCGACCTCCTATGTGACCTTAAGGAAGTGGAATCGATAGAAACATCACACACAGTCATCCAACATCAGCTTTAGGATCCTCAAGAGACATGTCAACCACTCAGACAGCCTGTCCCTGGGTCCCACTGTTGTTTTGGATCTCTTAAGCCACAATCACTCTCATGCTATGGACAACGGAGTGACTAAAGACCCAAATGCACTCTCACAGGCTTGCCTGCCAGTGACCAGAGACCAAAGTTGTCAGTTCTGTGCCAACGACCCCGGGATTTAAGCCACTTTTTCAGGTCCAGAGCCCAGGCCACTGCCTACAATGGAGTGATAGCTTAAAATCAGTAAAATCAAAGGGAAACAATGATGCAAAAGCAATAAGTTGAACAAGACCTTAATCAGACCCCTACTAGCCATGTCAGGCATTCCGTTAAACATATCATCAACATGTAACCTACAGGTGTAAACAACATAATTAAGAGTAGGGATCTCATACTTATCTGAGAATCACTATGAACCATTGCTCCTTCATGTCATTTGTTGCATTATCATCTATTAGGCCATAGATACTCATTTACAAGTAAAAACATGATGAGATCCATACATAGTTGTTGTCATAAAACATATACATAACCAACATAATAGGGACAGAAATATCAATGAAATCACAACCATATACACCACATATAATCCAACATAATAATCATAGAAATATAAGGAGAAATAACCTTTCATTAATGATGCAAAATCCAAACCCGGGATGGGACTTCAACGTTCCACCCTATCATAGAATGGCTGAGCCAAATCTATCTTCAGCCATTCACCCTCATGCCATATTCCAAGCATGAATGTGGAACTCAAACCAAAAGAACCAACCAAGGCATACCAAGTTTAAACCACCTACCCTCATCAATAGAAATTAGGCTTTACCACAATCCATCCTGGATCACTAGGCCAACACAATGAACACATCATAACATGCTTTACCGTTATCTCCACCCGATCACTAGGCCAACAAGAATGGATGCCAACCGAATTTCTCCACCTACACCGTGAGGAATTTTCCTGTCTCCTAGTCTCTCAGGCTTTACTACAATCCAAACCCATATCACTAGGCCCTAAACTGAGATCCCAGTCTCTCAGGCTTTACCGCAATCCACACTAGATCACTAGGCCCTAAACCGAGACCCACTCTCCCAGCTTTACCGTGTATCCCAACCTGGGATTACTAGGCCCAATGAAGAGAAAACCACCTCTAGGGTTTACCATATATCCTGTCATTCACTGGCAAGGATTCCTGGGCCATCTGAGGCAACACAAAATCATGTTTTACCACAATGAACAGTCTGGTTCATGGGTTACTAGGCCATGTGTTCTATCATTTTGGAGATCCACCTAACTTAGCTTTGAATCCATCCGAAGATCCGGCTCAACCAAAACATGAGAACCTGTTGTGGCCAGCAACAACCCCCCTTTTTATTTAGTTTTATTACTAATACTAAATAAATGGGGACCCTTCTAAAAAAATATAAAGTATCATTTATATTCCCCTTTGAATAAAACATACCATCATAAACTTAAGAAAACACCCGCAAAACCCAAAAGAACTTAAGTTTTATGATAAGTTCCCAATAAAATCATTCTCTCAACAATAAAACATCGCATCGCAAAGGGTAATGGAGGACATCATATAAGCAAGCTTCCAAAATTGCGAAAATGCGATGCGAGATTGCATGCCTTAAAAACCCATCGCGCATCGCAGCTTTCATATGCCGCAAAGTATCACCTAAGATAAAATATCCCGACCCAGCAATATGTGATAGGGCATCTCGCAGAAACATGAGGTGATAAATGATTGTTAATGAAACGGATTAGCGATATTGCGATCTGCAATATTGCGAAGCAAATCGCAAAATCGCTTTATCACAGATCTGCAGGGCTCATCATTCGATAAAGTTTTTCTCGTAATCTGATACCAAGTTATGGGCATTAATGTCAATTTAATGGTTAGTTGATGGTCATTTATGAGATAAGATTTAGATCTGATCGAAAGGTTGTTTCACATAGGGTGATATATTTGATATGATTTCGGCATTAAGAGCTTTCCCGTCACCTTATCTCTTACCATTATTCTTTCCTTACTTGTAAATTTGCAGGAGCGGAAAGCAGAATAATATACGTAGCAGTGTTCAAAGCGTAATGGGAAAGAAGGGAAAATCTCTGGTTGCTGAGGACAAAGAGATGACACCCTTATACACAAACACCACCTGCAACAGAGGTGTCGGCATAACTACTTGGGAAGGCATGTACAGTCTTCTCGAAGAAGAAATTCCAAGAGTCATGGAGGTTAAAGCAACAGTAGACTCACATAGGTTGTCTGAGGCATCAATCACAGAACTTGCATGTTCATTCTTGCACCGAATAGCGGCAAGACCCAAGATTCTTCCATACACAGACATGGTTAAATGGATACTGGACAATGCTGATATAATAAACAGACAATTCAAGTCTTGTGCCCAAGACCTCATTGGGTCATTCACTTCGCAAAATTTAAGGCTTATGTATCATCTACCAGAGCCGCAGGCAACCTACAACAAGCAGTTCGTGGAGAAGTTCGCCAAAGAAAACGAAGATTTGGCGGAATGCACCAAGGACTAGTCGGCGAGGGAAGAACCATTGAAAAAGGACAAACACGGTATGTACAGTACTGGTTCCCTCTCTTCCCCATATTGCTTTGCTGCTACTATGCTCTATAGACTATTTGGAAGGCCCGACGTCAACAAGTTTTCATCTGAGTGGCTACCCCTATTAGATGCAGCCACTAATGCCAATATTATGGATTGGGCTCAGATATTGCCTTATAATTTAGCTATATCTATTTGGAACTACCCGTCCAAAAGAACTACTACTCAAAGGATCTATCCTCCTTTCTGTTTATCTGCTTATGTTATGGATGTAATCTGTTATGTTTCCAAATTTCCTTTGATAGGTTGGAAGTGGACTACATAGAATCCCTTGCCCATTCACATTTATCATAAGGAATTGTGGGATTCCAAGTTTATCCCGTATTTTTACAGAATTTGCCATGGAGTCATGTTACCTCTGCACAGAATGTTGTATAATAGGGACGCCCCAAGATTTTCCCCCGAAGCGGAAGTTGACATTCTCCCTGTCGCAAGATGGTTTGGGGAAGAGTTTTTCACCTATGTTAGAGTATTTGGAAGCATTGCTTCCCCTCATGTCCTACCCTTATATGTCCCTGATAAGTTATTGGCACGAGAGATTGCCTACCAGACCTGCGGGGTGGGAGGTATGAGCAAAGAGCTGAAAGACAAGAAGAAGGCCATTTGGCCGCAATTTTCTGTGGCTTATGAGGCCTTTTCACTGTTTGATTTAGGTCATGCATTTAATGAAGTAGACAATATGTTGTGTCTACGACTATTCAAGTTCCCAGGGAGACAATTCGACCCCTATGATGTCATTAAGAATTTCACTACTACTGTCAAGATAAAAGTATTTTCCAAAGAAGATGACCTTTTTGATGATACCTTTCAACATAAAAGCACACTGAAAGAAGTTTTTCTCACAGCTCAAATTCAATTTCCCCCGGCGGAATTCCAAGAATTCAAATTGTACAGAGAGAGGAGACTAGCTAACATCCCCTTGGATAAGTTACGCTTGGAACCAATAAGGGAGCCAACTCCTAGTATCAGTTTAAGTGGAAGTTCAGGCACAGACAAGTCCAAATCTAAGTCTGGGAAAGAATCACCAGAACGCTCTAAAAGGTCCGAGAGCGACCATAATAAAAGCGAAGGGTCAGTAAGAGATACTGCCCAGTCAAAAGAGAACCTAGAGCTACAGGTCTTGACTACACCACAGGTAAAGGTTCCCCCTCCCATCATCCAGCCACCAAAGCCAGTGAGAACTGAGTTGGATAAAGAGTGGGAAACATTCAATGAATTGATTAATACTAAGGAACAGAACACAAAGACACCTGAGAGTACAATGTAGACAGTGACAGATATGGTCATTGGAACAATCAGCAATGCTCCAGAAATAAAGCATATTCCCATTACCCCATCTTCTGAAATCATGCTCAAGATAGAGGAGATTCCTCCTCTAGATGTATTTTATAGCCCGCAGCATAAGGCAGTGGTAAGAAGGCAAAGAAAGAAAAGGAAACTGGACAATGTGCTCTCACCTGAGGCAGAGCAGTTGGACGTCCTTTCGCGAGACCCTACCACTGACCCTACTGAAAAATCTCACTAAGTTATCTCAGATCGCAGGAGCCTATGCTTCTACTACCATTGACAAAGCATCCGAGGTACAACAAATACTGAAGGATAGAGAGGAACAAATACAAGTTTTGCAACAACAGCTACAGTAAGCCAGTGCTAACCGTGAAGCAGAGGAAAAGTTAGAAAAGTTACAGCAAGATTTTCAACAGATGCAGCTGGGATACTAGAACAGTTTGGCCGAAAAAGAAAATCAGTTGAAGGTTATGCTAGAGATGCATAGAGATGATCCCAAGCTTATAGAGTTTGTCTAAGAAGCCCTTGCCTTAAACGACCAACTCTTGCAACAACAAGAGGCATTATGCCAAAGAATATCACAATGGAGTTCCCATTGCGAGATGAACGACAAAATTACTAATTAAGTCGTGGACTTACGACATGATTATGATTTAATTGACAAAAGAATTTCTAATTATTTGACTTAGCAAGAATCGGAAGAAGGAAGGAAAACAGGCGCGCTCAGAATCAATGAAGCCCACAAAGAAATGCTCTTTCATAAGTGGGACGCACAGATTAGGAAGGCAGAACAGGCAGTAGAAGAAGCAGCTACAACAGCAAACAACGTCATTGACTGTGTCAATGAAAACCTACACAGAGCAAACCTCATATCAGAGACCGCTCCGGGATTTCTCCCAAAGGCACAGCAACTACAAACAAGCTGGAGACAAAAAGCTGAAGAAAGAGCAGAGTCCATCAAGAAGTTAACCAAGTTGAATTGGGATTCTTGCTGGCAGTACTTGGTTAAACCACATAGTTAATGCATGACTCTCAGATGCCTTACGAACTCTGCCGAGAAGATAGCACCAACACTTGTCGATTCTGTTTTCGCAGGGCAACTAAAATCAGAGGTCAGCCAATCGATGCTCCTCAAGCCGATGTTGAATGCTTGCGATCTCAGAGAACAGATACATAGATAGTTAATTTCCAGATTCATTTTTAGTTTTAGTTTTGATTTATTTTTGCCTTAGATGAGGACAGTCATTTAAACCTCCTCCTATATTTTTGTAATAAACTATTTTTAGTACTTAGTTAGTAGTATTTTAACCCCTCTCATGCATTTAGAGAGGGGTCCTGAAACTTGTCAAAAATGTTTCCTCAGAACATGCACTTCTGCGCCCTCAGAGGAGGTTTTGATGAATGAATGGAATGAGATTTATTGATATCTGTGTTTAATGTCTGCTACTGAAATGCACTTTTTTACTCTTAGTATATGTTGAATTAGGAAGAGATAAATCTATATTGCTGAAGCTCATGAGTAGAACTTGTTATCAATGGTACTTTTATCTCTTAATGATTTTTGCTTATGTGTTAAAGTGATATTTATGTTCAGTTATTTATAT